>JASDQU010254140.1:522-11101 GCA_032191745.1 Picea mariana | reverse complement strand
GATCCTGATATGGATCCTATTATTACTTGTGATAACCAGAGTTGTGTGAATCTCTTTGAGAACCTTGTGTTTCATGATAGATCGAAACACATTGAGATAAAATATCATTATATTAGAGACATGTTGTATAGGAAAGTAGTACACATGTAGTATCTTCCTACACATGAGCAGATTGCATATATCTTCACCAAATCACTTGCGAATACAAAGTTCGAGTACTTCTTTTAGAAACTAGCTTGGTGGAGATTAACTCCCTAGCTGAGAGGGAGTGTTGATGATTACAACCAAGATGAAGTTTGAATACTTCTGTGTGAGACTTGGCCTGATGGAGAATGCATCCCTAGCTGAGAGGGAGTGTTGATGATTACAACTGTGTGAGACATCCTCCAAGACACAGACATGAGAGAGAGCCCTTGAGTTGGGTGTGTGGTTCCTATCTGAGACAGAACTGGAATGTTGTGCTGGCCTCCTCCTTACAGAGTGTTGAGAAGAAATCCAGATGATTCTCCTGTGTAATGCAATGAGAAAGAAGATTTGCTGAGTTGGACGTGCCTGTGGCTGAGCACAAGTGAATGTGTGAATTCCCATGAGCTGGGTGCATCGTTATGAGACAAAGATGAAATGATGTATTAGCTTCCTTTGAGAAGAGAGTTNAAAGAAGATCTGTTGAGTTGGATATGCTTGTGGATGGGCACAGGTGAACGTGATCCTAGTGGCTGAGAACTAGTGAGTTTGGTTCTCATGTGAGACACAATGAGATAGAGATGTGGGCATCCATGTGGATGTGTCTGTAGTGGCTGAGCACTAGTGGGTGTATGAGATACCTTTCTATATTGTTCAAGATTCAAACTTACCTATAACCCTATTTGTAATGTAAATGGTACAGGTCAGCCCCAACTTAATATAAAAGATAATTAATGTAAAAGATAATTAATATGGTAATTATTAATTATATTTTGAGTTATTTAGGTCGGCCCTGTCGTGCCAATAGACAAATCATTTGATGTGACAGGTCTTATATAAATAAATGTGAATCTCCATTGAGGAAACACACTTATCATTGTGTCATCTCATAATTTCAGAAGTTGTGGTCTGAAATTAGGAGAATTACAACACTCTCTTGTGTGCTAGGTTTGGTGATGGTGTGGGAGGTATTTCTCTTGCATAATATAGCAAAGGATTGGCTGGGTTTTCTTCCCTTGTTTAGAAGGGTAATTTCCCAGGATACTTCTTGTGTTCTTGTGCATGGTCATTCCTCTTGTGATCTTAGTTTACTAAAGTAGTTATGGTTCAAGTAAAAGTTAAACAAAAAATTTAAAGAGAATGCATGAGCCATAACTCATTGAAAATCTAACACCAAGATGATGAACTTGGAAGGGAAAGAAGTTGATGTTCCCAGTGCAAGGGCCCCAGTTACAGATACTTTGGGGCTATTAAGTTCCTCCCCATCCTCAAAGAGTTATTCGATAACCCCCCTTGAGATAAAATATAGGAGGTGTAGGTATGTGATCTTGTAATACCCCAATATTGAGTCCCCAATTTAATAATGAAATTTTCTTAATTGATGAAAGGCCAAAGTGCTTATAAAACTGAAAAGGGTCGGAGTTCCTAGGAAAATGTAATTATTTGAACATTTAAATAATAAAAGTACATTGTTGGATGCAATACAGACAAGGACAAGATTTATAGGAGGGAATGATTCCACGAGAGAGGGGGGGACCGAGGAGATAAACCTTTATGATTTGTTTAATTAATTATCATCCATGTTTTAGTTGGGGGCATATGAGGGGGCGTATAAGTCCCTTGGGGAGACCACGTTGGCCTTGGGGTTCCTAGATATTTAAACCCTATTCTTGATTTCGTTGGGGTTCAATCCATTAGTGGGTTGGTTGGCCATTTTCATTGTGAACCAAATTTGTTTTGGAGTGATTTTTGTAATTCTCTCTTCTTTCTCTTTCTTTTTTTCCTGGGGAAAAGAGGAAACAAATTGTTGAAGGACAAAAACCATGGTTGGTTGGATGTAAGAATTACTAGTGTATTTCCAACCATGAATTGATGCATGTATGTCAGAGATACATTGACATTCGATAAAATGTGTTCACAACTGCGAATCTTGAGAGTCCCAACATTGATATTATTGACTAGATGCACTAGAGCCGTGGAAAGAGGTGAACAACTTGAGAGACTACATGGAAGTGAAGGGGGTTACTTCTCTTGGGTGGTGCAGGCTAGGGGAAGAGAGTTGATGTACTTTGGATTGATGTGTGTTGAGTAAGCTTTGAGAACTTGAGTGCTAACTGGTTTGGGAAGATGGGTGTCACTATGGAACCCATCATCATGGATTCATACCCCTGGCTCAGGGGTGACCTACTGTTGAGACTTGGACCACCAATGTCTAAGGTTGGGTGGAACTTCCTTGGTCTGCAACCAGTTTTTGATTGGTTTTATCAAAGATAAGTGCTTTCTATCATGTGTTTCTCTGCTTGCATAATTATTTCTGCTGTGTGTTGATTATTATGTCCAAGATATGTATTAATAATGTGCCTTCTTGTTGNTTTGCATGACATATTGTTCATTCTTTCATAGTTTAACATGTATCTTTATTATTGTGTGTGTTTATTTCATTTTTCATTATTAATTTTAATTATTAGAATTCGAAATCAGTTTAAGAAGAGGTTCTTGAGGTAATGTGGCCCAAACTACTGATGGTCGGGTACATCACATATTGGTATTAGAGCTGTAGGTTACAACACTGGACCCTTCAAGGGCCTACTACATTCCATGACATAAGCTTTTGGAGGAGGGTTATCTTGGAACAAAAACATTTCTCAATGCTCACAGTGAGAAGTTGTCCGTTTCTTTTCAGACTTATTGGTATATCGTTAGGGATTCCTACGGTAATGGTAAAAACCTACATGTTTATGGTGATGGAGACACTGCCACCAAGCTCATTTTCTAGATCGTTGTGTGCAAATTTGTGGTCAGAGATGGAAATAATTTCCATCACTGCAGGGATGCTATGTGTTTTTGTGGTGATTATTGAGGATACTGTGTGAGTAGGGAGAGAAACCAAAACTTCATTGATTGTTTTCCTTGCCATATTAGTACAAATAGAGAGAGAACCCTTAATTTAAATACAATTTACTAATACGAGTAAGAAGGCTTATCAATTTAATAATACAAGTAATTAGGATTATCAAATTACTACTGTGAGATGATGACTCTCAAACTGGTGTTGAGGCTATACAAGAGTTTGGAGCATCTCAAATTCAATTTTTTGGTGACTCACTTCTTCTATTATAATGGATGTTTTATTTCATGTGAATCATTGAAATATTTTAAGGACTTGTTGGCACATGGGCAGACTTAGGGTTCAACGCTTCAACAATGCACCAAAAAAACCCTAACTACCGACCCTTTTGACAACACCTACAAAGCAGTCGAAGTCTCACTTGAGGTAGAAGCAGGGGGGGTTACAGGATGCAGGCGTCTGTAACCAAGCTGGGACACATATCTGTGATAACAACACTTCACAGAGCATTCTATTAACACTAATAAATGATATTCATTAACTCATTAGCTTCATTAACATCGTAGAACGAAACCCTAAGATAGATCGGCGCAATAATAGTAAAGATTAAGTACTTCAACCACTTCGCACATAGCCACGAGTTAGATCTAGCATTCATTCATCACCAATAAAGCACTAAGCATCAATATATCTATCTAACATACATAATAACAAAAACACTAAGAAGATAAATGATAAACACAACATATCACAAAGCACATCAAAGACACAAGATATACGTGGTTCACCCCAGTGTGGGACTACGTCCACCAACTGCTTCGCCTTCTTTATTATTCTTCAATTCTCTTACATTCATATGCTCCTGTGCACTAAGCTACATAGCCAATCTTCATAGAGGATAGGAGATCTGCGCACTGAGCGCCAGATCCTTCTTCTCAAAACTAGGTTACAACATAAAGCCAACTTCTCTATTGAGAACATAGCCTTACATACACAATCTGTTGCACAAAGCAACCCAAAACTACTTGCACTTAGCCTTGCAAGCTATCTTCCCCTTCACTACTTCTACCATACATTCTTATCTATTTATACTTTTACATTTCCTTACAAAAATGCCTAAACATGGGTAAACCCATGGGTTGACATACCATAACTCATTACAAAAACCCTAATGAACCTCTTGCTGGGTCCACATAGCCCGCAAAACAAGTGATATCCACGATCTCATCTCCACCATGGTGCTCTATCTTCGATGCTCGCGTCGAAGTCCAAAATGTGTTCCAAACCTGACTAAGGTTTCCTCAAAACTTGTTCAAGGGCCAACAAGACTTTAGAGTATGAATATGTTGGGAAACTTTCATGTGGTACTTTTTATTTATTGCTTCACTATGTTATGAGCTAGTGTCTTACTTTAACTTTATAAGTTTGCTTATACTCCTATGAATGGTATTGAAATGCAAGAATCATTGCTATTCAATAATAGGCATCTAAATGGGAGAGTCTACCAACAAAGACTCAAAAACACCACCTCTTGAAGTTCTATTGTAAAGAACTCAACACAAAAAACCCAAAAATTTGCTTGCTCATACACAAAAAAATTATAGCAACACACGTGCTAAATTATCCATGTAATTAACAATATATTCAAGAACCAAAATGCAACTATATAAACACTTATCAAAATAATTCAAATTAATATTTATACACAACGGAAATAATCATGTAAATAAAATAATGAAATTATCTTGAATTCTTGAATCGACTAGCTACGTACAAGGATGATCCTCCCAACCATATGCTTGCGGCTCCAAATCCCAATAGCAAGACACCCTCAAGCTAAGGCTATGAGTCCACAACAATATAAGGAAAACACCTTCTAGCAGATCGTTTTGTGGAGATTTTTAGTGTTACAATATTTGGCAAAATTTATAAAAAAATCTGTTACAACCTCCTCTATTGGATGCAAAGGTTTTAACGGATGTTCCATATAACTAAAAAAAATTGGGTGCGTGGAGGTTGTAGTAGATGCTTGTTTTTTCTGTTCTTTTATTGTCAAAACGCACTGGTGCGGCATTAAATAAAATGCTTTGGTGCGTACCTAAACATAAAACACACCAAAACGACCTTACATAAAATGCCTTGGACGTACATAAAACCAAAAAACGCACCAGTGTGCCATTACATAAATTTTCGGTGCGGAAATAAAATGAAAAATCACCAGTGCGCCATTACATTAAATGCCCCAGTGCACACATAAGACAAAAACGTGTCGGTTCTCCATTACATTACTGCCCCAGTGCATACTTATGACACAAATGCTCCGGGGCGATTATGGTTATTACACCCCAGATTCCCATTTTGTTGTATGCGCTTGTATTTTATGTCCATCCTGATGCTTGTATAATTCGTACACTTAGGTGCCTATATTACATATAGATCATCGATGTGTTCAATTTTTTTAAAACACTGATGTTGTTATTATATTTAAAAAACCAATCGTATTTATCACATGCCCACTCTAAAGTTTTAAAACGATATATATTGTCGCATGTTTTCATATAATTAATATGCATTGATGTTTCATTATGCTTAATATGCACTGGCGCGTATAACCCCTTAAAAATCATTGATTTCTATATTATTTTAGGCACCATTTTGTGAGTTCATAAGAATGCACGTATATGTATATATTTTAATTAATTATTTTTTTTACAAATATTTTTTATAATAATATTGTTTTTTATATTTCTATTATTGTATTTTGATATAATGATTGCATTAATGCCTTATCCAACATATTACATATCTGTTATTTGCAACAATCTAAATCATTCACATATTAATTAATCAATTATTTGCAACAATGAAAATCATTCACATATTAATTAATCAATAACACAACATTTTACAACATTTGACAATGCAATAAACTAACAAACTGATTTTATTATATATAAATAAGAGACCCATGGTCATACAAAATAGGACAACGTAAAGGTCCACAATAATCAAAATGGAACCAATATGTAATTGTTACAGTTATTGGTAACATGTCCTCATGTTGGGACATTATGTCCACTACATTAAGCAAAAATATCCATGATTTTTATAGACTGATGTTACAAAATGACGCAACACCCCTACCTCCGCAGGGTCTGCTTGAGCTCCCGGTATTTGGATCTTTCTATATCCCCGAGTCGGAATGGCTCTTTAGTTCCCACTGGAACCTTCAACACAAATAAAACCACAGGTCCTTCTTGGAAGTTACGCCCGCGTGAACAAGCACTAGGCGTGAACCCCTATTCCACGTGACCACTGACTTAGTGCAAATGTCTCTTCAAGTTTTGTGACTTTGTGTTTCATGATTTCGGGATTCCTGTTGCGAGTCACCCCGACTCCTCCGATTCCCGAAACCCCGAAATGGGCTAACAATCCTTAGCTCCTCCCTTATGCTTTGATGCAACACCCCTACCTCTGCAGGGTCTGCTTGACCTCCCGATCTTTGGATCTTTCTATATCCCTGAACCAAAATGTCTCTTTAGTTCCCACTGGAACCTTCAACAAAAATAAAACCACAGGTCCTTCTTAGAAGTTATGCCTGTGCGAACAAACACTAGGCGTGAACCCCTATTCCACGTGACCACTGACTTAGCCCAAATGGCTCTTCAAGTTTTGCGACTTCGCGTTTCGCGATTTCAGGATTCTTGCTACGAGTCGTCCCGACTCCTCCGATTCCTGAAACCCCGAAATGAGATAACGGTCCTTAGCTCCTCCCTTATGCTTTCACCATATGACCTCTAGACAAATCCCGGGGCCTCTCCTCCAAGCATGTCGGGATTTCGTGACTTACGAGTTCGCAATGCAACTCTTCTCGTTTTCCCAAAGTTTGAACTCGCGACTTCCTCTCCACAGATCAATGGTCCTGAACCTCCTAAGATCTGACGGTCCAAATCGTGTCAGTATTTCGCATATCGGGGATTCCTGAAAACGACTTCCTCCACACTTCCAACTTCTGAAATGCCGATATCTCAGAGCGCCCAATCAATGACTCTCATTCCTCTAGATCTAACGACTGCTAATCCTACTGAGCTTGGTTTCTGCGAGGTGACTTCGATCCTCATCCTTCGTTTGAAATTTCCAAGGCTCTATCCTTCCCGATCTTGAATCTTGCTGCAAACTCAAAGATTCTAAGGGATTCTTGCACACACTCCTTGAGGCCTTCACGATAATCTCTGATTATCTGAAATCTTCCAACTTTACGCACTCCTTGCGATAACAGTTCTTCAACCAATCATCTGGTTGGAAAAAGTTGAAGACTTCAACCTGGCCTGCATAGACCTTGCATGACTCTGTGATATACTCTCACTTCTATTGGTATGAGGACAACTCTATCTCTCTTGAGCATTTTTTGAGGTAAAACTCAGAATCTCTTCAACCCACTCCTTGTGGACCTTCACTGCACTCTTTGCAGGAATTCTTAGGAAGAGAAACAATTGAAACTCATCCTCTCCCTCTCACAGACTTCATACATTCAAAATGAAATCATACACACAAAGCATTGAAACAAATGCATAACAGAGCATATAAGCAAACTGTAAACATACCATTCAATAGATGAAAATAGTAACCATAACAACACCATGAAATTGAGTCAAAGCATTCTTATATTAACTCAAGTTCTTCTGTACATGGGTTCTATAACAACATCTATCTGCTTATACAACTTCTATAGTCTTTGTTCTCCTATGCCCTCTTATTCTTCAGCCTCTATTATTACAAATGAGAATAATGATACTTTCCATCTATGAGGGAGATTTCTTAAGTTTTGCCTCCTACAACTCTAAGCTATCTTATTGAATTAAAATCTCTACAACTACTTTACATTGATTACATTAATTGTCTACAACTGACAGACTAGAGAAATGCTCAACATTTGCGTTACAATCCCCAAAACATTTAATAGCGCTTATGTTTCTCCAGATATTACATCAATGTGCCATCCTTTTGAAATTCAAAATATCTTCAAAATGTGCGTTGGTGCGTTGNCAACATCCCCGAAATACCTACGGGGGTCTTAGCATAGGCTAGTTCCTTCCTTGTCCATCTCCATGTGATCATGGGTCACGACCAGAGGCTGAACAAGTATGGTGTTCTTTCACTCTTTGCAACTCAGCACTACCAGAGCGTCGAGTCTTTCGACTCTGCAAACCTCGACATGGCAAAACGCCGAACTTCGATAGGGATAGCGACTGGCAGGTTTTCCCCTTGGGGTCTTGTCCACATGACCCTGTCCCGTGTCTACGCGCTTAAGCCAGCCAAACACTTATTGACTTTCATGATTTGGGGAAATGCGATGCATGACTTCCCTTTGACACTTTTCGCTACTCGCAACCTCGTAGGTTGTAGCGTCGAGCTCTCGTGCTCTTCTTCTCCAAAATCCCGAGACGTGAAAGTCAACAATGGTTGACTTCCTCTTCACACTTCTCGCAACTCGCAACCTTGCGAGTTGGAGCATTGAGCCCTCATGCTCCTATCTCACGAATCCATGAGATGCGAGAAGTCAACAGAGTGTTGAATCCTTTCCGGGCGACGCGTGCCCACCTGTCAATCACACGGGCCCCACCTTATGGATGTGCCACGTATTCTCACGAGCCTCGGCTCTCGGCACTTCGCGACTTCTATGGTCGAAAGTGACCCCTTCCAACCCCCGAACCCTTGAACTCCCGATATAGGATATCACCACTGAGTTCTGATCTAACGGTCCTCCCGTTCCTGGATCCAACGGTTCAAATTTGTCTCTTCGCCACTTTGCACTTCGCGACTTCGTGAGTTGGAGCACCCAACTCTTGTGCTCTCTTCTTGCGAAACCCTGAGAAGCAATATTTATTTTCCCTCTCGCATTCTCTCTACTCACGACTTCACGAGTCAAAGGGTTGAGCTCTCATGCTCTTATCTCGCGAATCCCTGAGATGCAAGAAGTTAATGGAGCGTTGACTTCCTTCTCCAGGCGACGCGTGCCCACTTGTCAATCACACGGGCTCCACCTTGAAGTTCTGCCACGTGTTCTCTCGTGCCTGGCTCTCGGCACTTCGCTACTCTTGGAGTCGAAAACAAATCCTTTCAACCTTCGAACCCCCGAACGGGTGATAGGCGATGGGTTTCTTGATCCAATGGTCCTCCCGTTCTCTAGATCCAACGGCTGTCTCTGCTCCTCGCGACTTCGCCACTCGCGACTTGGAGCACCCAACCCTTGGGATCTTACCTTGTGAACCTCCGAGTTCACGAGATCCCTTAATATCTGCCACCTGTCCTCCTCGGATGGACGGTCCTGATCCTCTCCCGACTTCGCCGCTCGTGAAGTCGAAAGGCTTCCCTCTATGACTTCCGATGTCTGAATCCCCGATATGGGAGATCTCGCGACACGCATCCTCTCTCAGACGAATGAATCAGATTCTTTCATAGTTTCACGATTTCTGATGTCGAGTGCCCAGACTCTTGTCCTCCAGACTCCCAAACTTTTGAATGCCAATATCCTGATACAACCCCTTCGGGACTTTCTCTCTGCTACTCTTCACGTGAGGTTTTAAACCTCGTGAAAATCTCGATAGATCCAATGACTGTTGGATATTTAGACCAAGATCTGACGGCTCAGACCTGTCCCGCACTGTACACTCTCCCACTGCTCCCTAGACGTGGACAAACCAACGGTCCAGATACTCGCACGGACCTTGGGGATCTACGATCCCGATTTTTTCGCTATTCACGAAGATGAAGGAAGAAAAAGGGTTAAGGCATTTAACGCCCTCGTGTATTCCTCCAATCTAATGGTCGCGAGTGACCGCAGACCTTCCGACAGGATCTCATCCATCGATCGATACTTATCCCTACGCTGCTATTTCGGGACTTCAAGAGGATCATTCTTCCTCGTACAAGGTTACTAAGGCTTGCGCTTTCGAATCCTTTTCCAGATTCTTGGTGAGCTTTCTAAGAAGGGTGTCTCTATAGGGAGATCTATCCAGGGTATTACCTAGAGGATGAAAAAGGACATAGATTTCCCAAACGCAGACTTGAAGTCTGAATTAGATCAGTATGCATATAAATAGCAATTTATAAAACATAAGCCATACATAGTCTTTCCATTATAAGCATGCAATCACCATTTCTGAATCAAAACACTACATAGGCAATCTTATACTCAACCACTCATAAAACTGCATAGACTGTGCGCATACATGTCAACATATAAATTTCAAGATGCAAGATGTAAAACACTTATCAGAAATAACACCAGATGTGAATGCAACTGCTGAGAGGGGTGCTCATTTCCACCCAACCGTAGGCTCAACGATTCCGATAGGATTTACCACTAGCCACCCCCGAGCTGAGACCACGATGCTGCGAGACTGCGTCTCTGTTTTCCAGTGACTGAGAATGAGGGTTACTCTCCCCCTTCTCTGCTATCACTCACTATGTATTTTCCAGAGTTCTCTTCCTTCCCTCTCGTCTGCCCCCTTCTCGCTTCTCCCTCACGCCTTTTTTCCCTCTTTC
>JASDQU010254139.1:0-16064 GCA_032191745.1 Picea mariana | reverse complement strand
TCTATGAAATTAAATGTTCAACTATCAACAAAATTAAATCTCAATCACAAATGTACAGCATTTACAGAATACAAATTTTGATCTAAATTTGCAAAAATCATTGGTAAAATGCCTTATGACAGCGAAACCATTATTTTTTATTTTTCATATCTTTTATGTGAAAAAAGAGAAATAAAAACTAACTAAGCTAAGCAATTAAGATAACAATTTGTACTAATAAACTGAACTATATATCTATCTAAAGCTACTGAGAATTCTCGAAATTATTAACTATTAAATAACAGATATCAAACTGACCTGAAGTAATGCTTCCTATTTTTCATGTGCTCGGTACTTGATTTAGCTGTTTGGTGGGAGGAAACCCGCACCAGATTCTCCACAAGCTTCTCATAAACAAGAAGCAGCAATGCTCTTTAAATATAAATGACAGAAAAAACAAGACATAAAAGGACAACAATCTTATAATTTACAAATCATCACAATTAGATAAATCCCTGTGTGAAAGTTTGTACAGAACAGTTCATTTAATGAAGAATATAAACCTTTACTCATTAAATTGAAACAGAATAATTGTTGTACTAAAAATGAGATACATAAGATATGGACATAATTTAAATCACAATGGATTAACATGTAATAAGTATTGATATCTAAAGTAGTCACTGACTTGATCACAAATTAAAATGCACAAAACTTAAACGAAAGTGTGATAAATTGAAAGCTAAAGTTGTTACAAAAGATCCACTTCCATTCGAGTCTGTATCATCATAAATCCATAGTCTTTGTTCTCCCAACAGTGATGGGTTGTTTACAAAAAATAAAGAGTATATAAAGGCCACAGGGTAAAACATCCCTGTGGGAATTATCAAAAATTGTTTGAAAAAATCTAGGAACAATCTCCCAAATCTCTATTTCTACCTAAGACTAACAACTTGAAACAAAACTATATAACAAAAAACATGTTCTGAACTGCCACATCATGTCCAATTTCCCATTGAAATTCATATGTACCTGTAGGTGGACAAGAATAAACAATTTTAGACAATATTCAGTTGTAAAATCATCAAAAAAATCCACCTTTTATGACTAGCTAACAGAATCAAACGATTCTGTAGCTGGTCATATTTGCAAACAAAGTCTTATTGCATAAATTCTATCACAACAGAACTAGATACGATTTACCAAACAACTCCTTTATTACTAAAACAAAATCATTTTTTCTAATTCAAAAACAAACCAAATCGTTTATGAATCAATTCAAAACTAATAAAATCGTATTCAAACAAAACAGAGCTATATTCGATTTAGCAAACAAATATTTTGATACTAATTCCACACAAACACAATCGTTTATGCCAATTCTAAATTAACAAAATCGTTTTTGAATCAATACAGCCAAAACATAACTACATCAAACTAATTCAGAGCAAACACAATCGGCTATGCTAATTTAAAAACAAAACAGAAATATATTTGATTTGAGCCAACAAAATCACTTATTCTAATTTAAGAAAGACGGAATCATGCTAAAATTTAAACAAATCATACCAGCCATTGTATAATCAAATCGAATCATGATGGTTGTAGCTTCTTACACCTTTTTTTTTTTCTTTTAAAAAAATACATGTCCTGTAGATGTAAAACTTTGCTGGCAGACTGGTTGAATACCCTTTGAATTGATCAAGGGTTCAATAGGGGGAAATGACGCATGGTTGGATGAGTGAGAGAGGTTCTGAAGCACAGGCCTGGAGAAATAATCAACGTTTCAGCAAATACATACAGACCAAAAAGCTCCCTTCAGCCACAAATAATATCTGAGATTTGACCTCTAAAACACGAGCTATAACTTTGTAAAAACTCAATTTATGAGGAAATCGCCCATGTTGAAGGTAAAGGGTCTAATTTCGGTTCTGGGTTTTCAAGGGTTTGATCGGATTCAAAACTTTTTTCCCAGAATCGCTCACACAAAAACATGTCTCTGAGAGGCAATACGGGGTTAAATTTTCTCTGGCACTATCAAATAGTAACAGACTCTGAACACCATGGGGTTAAATTCACCCTACAGGAGTCATAGGAGAAAGCACACAGTCAACAAGGTGATCGGTGAGGGGTTTGGATGGGGTAGACACAGGACCAATTCCCACAGTTTTCTCAAAACCAACAGAGGTAGCCCGAGGTGCAAGGCAAACATTTAATGCTTATTCGTGTGAGGGTTTGACAGAGTAAGTTGAAACCATGCAAAACTATCATGTTTTCATGTACACTCGATGGTAATTCAAATCATTCACATCACAAACAAACAGATTAATCACCTACTCATCAAAATCCATGACATACATAACCAAAAGATTATGACCAAATACCCAATTTTTATTTGAAAACCATTATGTTCATAATCAACAATTGGTCAACAATAGTATGTATATCATTTACAACAAAACAACATTTCAGATATAGCACCAAATCTTTGATCATAAAGTCTATGCGTTGTATAAAAACATTGCACCAAGGATTTAATCAAAGACACCAAAGACCATTGCATGGCGAACCTATAAATTGAGACCATATCAACCAAAAGTGCAAAGTAAATAAAAGTTTGGTGTTTTTGACACATGTGTGACCACTATTGAGTTAGAAGGAAAATGACCACATAAACAAGAGTATTCGTAACATTCCAAATATGATTTTAATGCCACCGACATGACTTCCTACTCAAGGTTTTTATGCTTGCATTCGTGAAAATGAAAACGATAGGCAGGTGTGTGAATGCACAAGATAATAGTGTCTTTTTGTTTTAAAGAATTGCGACGAGTATTGAGGGTTCAAAACCCTTGTGTAGGCAGCTTGTGAGGAAAAGATAAAAATGCAAAATGGCTTCCAACACCACCTATTAATAATATGTATTCATTTATTTCTTCTCATAAAATCCAGATGAGTGGTATCAGAGTGGTCTTCTTCTTATCGTCTTAATGCATGTCCCCAATGAGGTCGGAGTAGAAAGAGTTGGGTCTCGGGCTTATTTCTCTTGAGGAAAAAAGCTCTTGCACGCCCAAGCGATCTCTCATGGAAGGAGAAAATAAATATGATGGGACATGAGATCCTTTCAACTGTTGATTGAGGTAGCCATCATGCAACAGAGGAATGAGATAATGGATAGTTTTGTGCAAATCCTTCAGCGGCTACCAACAGGCAATGCATATTTTTCGAACGAAGGCACCTCCCCCTGCAAGTAACAAATAAACTTTGATATTCCTATATTTGAAGGTCAGATAGACCCAGATGTCGTAGACAAGTGGTTGAATCTACTAGAAGGGTATTTTTTTGTCCACAACTTTTCGAATAGAGAAAATATTACTTTTTCACTCCTCAAAGTTGTTCCCCGTGTCAAAGATTGGTGGGAAACTTTCTATGAGAAAAAGAAAATAGAGGAACCCTCATTATTTACAGTCACAACCACCTGGGAATCCTTCAGGGATGCTATTAAGGAACAATACTACCCTGTCGGAAGCTATGATGACTTGTATACCAAATGGACCACACTGCAGCAAGAAAGAGACCAAGCAGTGCCAGATTTCACAAATATCTTCCATACCTTGCGCACCANTATCGTGGTGCTCTGCATAGACACAGCTATACTGAAATGGAATTTCTGGACATTTCATCCTTGGGCACGGCCTATCGATATGTCGTCAAAATCGAGCAGAAGCTCAAACAAAAGACATGGCAATTTGGGCCTGGCAACCCCTCACAACAAAAGCTAGGAAAGGGTGGCCCCAACCCACAAAACAAAGGACAGTGAAAATATGGACAGTATCAGGAAAACTAGTCCAAGCTGCAAGAAAAGAAGTACATCGGAAAGACAAAGAAAGATACCAGGAAGTGGTGCAACTTCCATAAGAGCCCTTGGCATAACATTGTTGGTTACCACTCAAGGCAGTTGCTGGTAGCCAAAGTGAAAGCCTCTGAATCAGATGCGGATTCTGACTCTGAGACAGAACTAGAAAGGGGAATACGGGTCATTGACTCGGAACCCAGTGCCACTGTTGCTACCACCAAGCTCCAGCCTTGTGAACCAGACGACCTAGACGAAGGAGAGAACCTCTTCCATTCACAGATGTGGGTAAAAGGCACATCAATACACTTCATCTTTGATAGTGGTAGCCAGAAGAACCTCATCTTAGCAGAGGTTGTCAAGTGGATGGCCCTGCTGACAATGTTGCACCCACAACCATACACCATTGGATGGCTCTACCAAGGAAGCGATCTTCGCGTCAGCCAACAACGTCAATTGGCGTACGACATCAAGCCCTTCAAAGTCGAGGTATTGTGTGATGTTTCTCCTCTCTAAGTTTCTGATGTTCTTTTGGGCCAACCTTATTTATGGAAACATCATGTTGTATATGAGTCTATGCCTCATAGTGTTATTATTACTTTGAACAGGAAATTGTACAGGATACCCGAGGCAGTCCCACGTAGTGTTATTTCCTTGATCTCTGCTAATAAATGTAGGAAGGTTATCTCTCAAATGGGGAAGTTTGTCTTCTTCATGATTCGCTCTCAGAATAAGTGAAATATCATAGCCACATCTAGGGTCTCTGTGGCTGACCTCTCCACACAACAGAAGAAAGTAGATAAGGTCGTGGAAGAATACTTGGATATCTTGTCCTCACCTATAGGTGTACCTCTGCACTGCCAGGTCAAGCACCCCATTGATATGACCCCCAGTGCATTTCTTCCCAATGGTCCAGTCTATCATCGTTCACTGTTAGAGAATGAGGAGATCAAGTGACAGATCCAAGAAATTCTACACAAGGGGAACATCCATCCAAGCTCATCACCTTGTGGGAGCCCAATCGTGTTGGTATAGAAGAAAGATGGAACCTGGTGACTCTGCATTGATTACTGGGATCTAAATAAAATCACAGTCAGAAACTGATACATGATTCCCCGAATCGTCGACCTCCTTGATCAACTCACGGGGGCCAAATATTTCAGTAAGATTGATCTGAAGTCTGGCTACCACCAGGTCCCGATAGAACAGACAGATGTATGGAAGACCACCTTCAAATCAAAGGAAGGCCTTTTTGAATGGTTGGTCATGCCCTTTGGTTTGACAAATTATCTAGCCACTTTTATGAGGATGATGGATGATATCCTATGACCATTCACCAATAATTTTGTAGTGGTGTATCTGGATGACATTCTCAATTGCAGCAAGACTTGGGTCAAACACTTGCAGCATATTTAGCAGGTTTTGCACACCCTGCGGCAGCACAAGTTATATGCCAACTTGGAAAAATTCTCCTTCGGCATGGATAGGGTCCATTACCTGGGCTACATCATTGATTAGCATGGTGTACATGTGGATCCAGCCAAGATCCAAGTCATCCATGACTGGCTAGCCCCAACCACACTCATTGATATTTGAAGCTTCTTGGGCCTTGCCAATTTCTATCGCAAGTTCGTGTTGGGATTCTCCCATATTGCATGGGCCCTCAAACAAATAAACAGGGGTGGTGTTAAGGCAAAATTTGCATGGGGTCGGTCCCAACAACAAGCATTTGATGATTTCAAGCAGCACTTGTGCTCGACCCCATTACTTTCACTATCAGACCTACAACATCCCTTTGAGAGAGAGACAGATGTTTCAGACTATGTTGTGGGTGCCATTCTCACTCAGCACGGCCACCCTGTGGCCTATCATAGTGAGACACTATATGTTGTCTATAAGTACCCTACTTACGAAAAAGAAATGGACTCCATTGTGCAAGCCTGCCGCCAGTGGAGACATTACATTCTTGGGAAGGAGACAGTCATCCACACTGATCATAAGCCATTGTAGTTCATGCAGACATAGGGAATATTGCAGAATGACCACCATCAAAAGTGGTCCACATACTCGCAGCAATTCCACCTCAACATCAATAATAAAATAGGAAGCACCAATTATGTCACTGGTTTCCTCAGTAGACCTCTAGTCACTGCACTCACCATGGTGATAGACTCTTGCAGCTATG
This sequence comes from Picea mariana, assembly GCA_032191745.1. Taxonomy (NCBI): domain Eukaryota; kingdom Viridiplantae; phylum Streptophyta; class Pinopsida; order Pinales; family Pinaceae; genus Picea; species Picea mariana. The sequence goes on along the minus strand of JASDQU010254139.1, from coordinate 10,047 downwards.
AGACCCATGGATGGACCCAACTCTATGAGAAAGACCTGGACTTTGCCACCACCTACCAAATGTTGGGTGTAAATGCAGTTGTCAATAATTTCCATCTTCAGGATGGGTTGTTCTGTCGTCTGGGCCATATCTGTGTTCCATCAAGTGAGCGAGCGAAGCTGATCTAGGAAGCCCATTACAGTCGGGTGGCAGGACACTTCGTCACCGAAAAGACAATGGTGATGCTATAGAAACATTTCTACTAGCTAAAACTTCGATAGGAGGTCAACAAGTATATGAGGTCATGCACTGCCTGCGTTATTGCCAAACCGACCACTAAGAAACAGGGCCTGTACACCCCTCTTCCTGCTCCTGATAGACCATGGGAATCCATCTCAATGGACTACATGTTGGGCCTCTCGTCCACCAAGTGGGAAAATGATTGGTTTTTTGTGGTTGTTTATCACTATTCTAAGATGACGATTTTGGTTGCCTGCAACAAGAGCATCACAACAATGGCCACTGCCAAGCTCTTTTTTGAACTAGTCTAGGTACATTTTGGAATCCCACAAACAATTGTATCAGATCTGGACAGTCAATTTCTCAGCACATTTTGGTCGAGCCTCTAGTCACTGTTGGACACGAAGCTCACCAAATCCACAGCCTTCCACCCCCAGACAGATGGCCAAACCAAGGTTGTAAATTGAATGATTGTGCGTATCCTTCGCATGTATAATTCAAAGCACCCTTGCACATGGGATGAGAGACTTCCCTATGTCAAGTATAGTTACAATTGATCCCTGCATAGCTCAAATGGCCACAACCCCTTTCAGGTGGGGTTGGGATTCCAACCATTGGGTCCCATAGATGTTGCACCTCCCCTTGTGGTCACCTCGACCGTCTCATCTCCTACTCCAAATAAAGCTGACAATGCCACTCGATTCATTGAGCAGATCCATCACATCCACCAACAGGTTCAGGATATCCTACAGAAGTCCAATGACAAGTACAAACAACACCATGATCAACATCGAGTGCCACATAAGTTTCAGGTGGTTGATAAAGTTTGGTTGCACTTGCAGAAAGAACGCCTTACAGGGCCCATCAGAAGCTTCCCCCACTTCGTTATGGGTTGTACATTATCATGAAGGTCATGGGGGATAATTATTTTTATCTCAACATTCCTCCTTTCCTTGGCCTACACCAAGTGTTCAACGTGGATCTCCTTCGCCCTTATTTCCCACCATTATTGGACACCTCAGAAGTAGTAGAACAAATGACACCAAAAAATATCAACCCTGAATTCATACAATAGGCATCCAATGATAATATTGTGGACACACATATCAAGGTCACTTGATAGTGAAGGATCCAACTTTATCGAGTCGTCAAAGTAGGGCAGCTCTTGCACCAAGGTAAGTGGCTCACCCGGAGCCAAATTCAACAAAACTTTCCTCATCTGATGGAGGAACTCAATGTAATGGAGACAATTTCTTCCTAAGGAGGGACGATTGATCTAGATAGATATCAATGGCCACCCACCTTTTCCAACTGGCTCAAAACATTTTTCTAGCAATTTTGGTAATTTACTATTTTTATCAGTTTTCACTTCTGGAACCATTTTGAGGCCCTAAACGATGTTTATTTGGAAAATAGATTTGAAATATATAAGCTCCTTAAATATTGTTCCTAAAGTGAATCTCCTCGATGATACCTCTCCAACGGGCTATCATACGCCTAAAACAGATATCGTATGCAAACATTATGACCCCGGGAAGTTGATCTACTAACTTATCCAAACGGGGCCCACGTGACTTTTGGCACTTCATCTCCTACGGTTAGGTTTTTGGATGTCCAGGGTTTTTTAGATTCCTTCTTATTGTAAAAAGGCCTTCAGAGCATCATTGTAATCATCTTCTTGCGAATGAGCACAGTCGTCACATCTCTTCTCAGAGATAAGCCGTCACCATTCCAGCAAGCTTGTTTTCGCTGCATTTTACAGTTTTCAACTTATTTCATTATTGAATAGAAAACCAATTTGATTGTATCTCTATTATTTTTTGTTAAGCACCTGTTAATAATATGTATTCATTTCGTTATGCTCATAAAATTTGGATCAAGGACAGACCTAACCTCAAAGTTCTAGGCTTTTCTCTACAAATTTACATTTTTTACAGATCCTTGCAAGACAGAGACCTATCAATGGGAAAGGGTCCTTATGGGACTCCTACAGTGCAATAAGCGAGGAGTTGATAAAAATAACAATAATAAATATGGACCGATTCCATATCTTTCAGGTCTTTGTCAGATCTCTCATATCTATTGTATATGGGCTTTGAATCAATAAAAGGAAGAATCATAAGTAGACACAATCAAACAGAGCGAAGGATTGGCCAAGAGACTCAAACTACAGAATAATTCTTCCCTAGTGTAGTCGCTAGTTCTGTTATGGGATTATTTCTCACAAGGATCCTGTTGAATACACAAAAAAATATTCCTAGGATTATCCTAGGAATCCTAGACAGAAAGGGGGTTTTAGACTCCTATGGTCTTTCTATATCTAGAGAAAACAATTCATTTTATACTAAAGAAGAGTAGATCGCCATACCTTTTGTTTTAAGTTCATTCATGTATGTCCTGGATGATGTAGATCTGTAGCTCCAGCTCCAACTCCTATCACCCGATTCATGCACACAAGTAACAAATACTACCAATCCTTTTCTTTCTCTAATGTTAGGAATAATCAATTTCACTAGATCTTCTTTGATTTATTACTTATGAGATCAAATCCAAACCACTCATGAAACAAACAAAAGTAATATGGAGGAAAACCAATGATCTATTAATAAATGTAAGAATAATACATCAACCTCACACCTTGGTTGTTGATGCTTTCTCACTTGAATGCATTGCTCCCTTTAACTCCTTGCTCCTTACTCATCATTTAGCTCCTTGTTCAGGATAGGATTCACTTACTTCTAGGTGTGGTATATGGAACAGGTACCTCTACAATTGGACAACATAACATTACTCACCATTATTCCTCCCTCTTTCCCAAGGATTTTGTTTGTTATATATCTCATTAGAGGAGGCTTGGGAGAGATTCTAGATATTCTAGAGACCACTAGAGACTGGACTGATGTGATTTCCTAGTACTTTTCCATGAAGATCCAACTCATCCCTTGCCTATCACCTTTTAACTCCCTAATTCTATAAGTTTAGCAGTGCATCGCTTGTTGCGCCAGTAGTGACCATCGAGGGCCTTCACTCGTTTTCTACTAGGTGTCCCGTGAGGATCTCCAAAAAAGGGATAAACCTTAGGAAAAATATTTATTTTTTATTCTATCCTCTTATGGATTCCTCTCTGGCCTATAGGGTGGAAATTAAGGCTATAAAATAGAGTTTATTTAACTATGGCTATTTCCATATTCAATTAAAATTGTTATGGCTTGGTTATCAATCTTAACTTCTACTTCAATCATGGGGGATTGATTTTTTTCTTGATTTTTTTCCAAGTCCACATAAATACTTGGAATTTTTTGATCCAGATGGATGTCGGTGGCCTCCCACCTATTCCAACTGGCTCAACTTGACAGTTTTCCAGTTCGACAGTTTTTTCCTAGTTTTTGGGTCCCTGACTTTCGGGGTCATTTTTAGGCCCTAAACAACGTTTTTAGGACTCGCCACTATCAAATTACGTATGGATTTCCACAGACAACATATAGACCTTTCCAACGGGCTATTGTGCGCCTAAAACAGAGATCGTATGCAAAAGTTACGACCCCGAGAAGTTTATGTACTAACTTATCCAAATTGGGCCCACATGACTTTTGGCGCTTCATCTCCTAGGGTTAGGTTTTTGGATGTCTAGGGTTTTTGACATTCATGTTTATTGTAAAAATGCCTTGAGAGCCTCATTGTAATGATCTTCTGGTGAATGAGCGCAACCTTCACATCTCTTCTCAAAGATAATCTGCCACCATTCTAGCAAGCTTGTTTTCTGCGGCATTTTACAGTTTCAACTTATTTCCTTATTGAATAGAAACCAATTTTACTGTATATCTGTTATTCTGTGTTAAGCATATTTTGATAATAATCTATACTCATTTTTTTCTCCTCATAAAATCTAGACAGTGGTATCATAGGAGTCTTCTCCTTGTCGTTCTTAATGCATGTCCCCAACGAGGTCAAGGTACAAAGAATTGGGTCTCGAGGTTGTTTCTCTTGAGGAAAAAATCTCTCACATGCCCAAGTGACCTCTCATGGTGGGAGAAAATAAAGACGACAGGAAATGAGATACCTTCAAAATGTTGCCTGAGGAATCCCTCACGCAATAGAGGAGCGAGATGATGGATAGTTTTGTGCAAATCCTTCTACAACTACCAACAAGCAACACATCTTCCTCAAATGGAGGCGTCGCCCCCTACAAGGTATAAATCAACTTCGATATTCTTATATTTGAAGGTCATATAGATGTAGATGTTGTAGAAAAATGGTTGAATCTGCTAGAAGGGTATTTCTCTATCCATGACATCTCAATTAGAGAAAATATTACTTGTGTGCTCCTCAAAGTCGTTGCCCATGTCAAATATTGGTGGGAAACTTTCTGTGAGCAAAAGGAAACAAAGGAACCCTCATTATTTACATTCACGGTCACCCAAGATTCCTTCAAGGATGTTATTAAGGAACAATACTACCTTGTTGGAAGTTATGGTGACCTGTATACAAAATGTACCACACTATGGCAGGAAAGAGACCAAGCAATGCCAAAGTTCACAAATATCTTCCATACCTTGCACACCAAGCTAGGTATCAAATATTCTGAGCGAAATATGGTGCTCAAGTATCACAGCGGTCTGCATAGATATATCCATGCCAAAATGGAGTTTATGGACATATCATCCTTGGGCATGGCCGACTAATATGCCGTAACACTTGAGCATAAGCTCAGACAAAAGACACGGAAATTTGGGCATGGGAAACACTCACAGAAAAAGCCAGGAAAGGATGGCCCCAACCCACAGAACAAAGGAAAGAGAAAATATGGACTACCTCAGGACAACCAGTCCAAGCCGTAAAAAAAGAAGGCCACCAGAAAGACAAAGAAATATATCGGGAAGTGGTGTGACTTCCATAAGAGCCCCTGGCATAACACAATTGATTGTCGCTCAAAGAAATTACTGGTGGCTCAGATGAAATCCCATGAATCAAATGCGGTTTTTGACTCTGATTCAAAACTAGAAAGGGGGAGACTAATCATTGATGCATAACCTAGTGCTACCATTGCTATGACCAATCTCTATCCCGGTGAACCAGATGAGCCAGAGGAAAGCGAGTGGATTTTTCACTCGCATATGTGGTTGAAGGGTACCCTACTATACTTCATCATTGATAGAGGTAGCCAAAAGAACCTCATATCTGCAAAGGTTGTCAAGCGACTCAACCTACTGACAATGTCGCACCTACAGCCCTACACCATCGGATGGCTCCACCAAGGAAGCGATATTCGCATCAGAAAATGATGTCGCTTGTCATACAAAATCAAGCCCTTCAAAGATGAGGTATTGTGTGATGTTTCCCCTCTTGAAGTTTTTAATTTTCTTTTGGGCCAACCATATTTATGAAAATTCCATGTTTTATATGAGTCTAGGCCTCACAGTGTTATTATTACTTTGAACAAGAAATTGCACATGATACCGGAGGCAGTCCCTCCTAGTGTTATTTCCTTGATATCTGCCAAACAATGTCAGAAGTTCATCTCTCATATGAGGAAGTTTTTCTTCTTTGTGATTCTCTCTTAGAATGAGCGAAAGATCATAGCCACATTCAGGGTCTCTATGACTGACCTCTCCACACAAAAGAAGAAAATGGATAAGGTCGTGGAAGCATACTCAGATATCTTCTCCTCACCTACCAGGGTACCTCTACACTTGTTGGCACAGGGAAAGACCCAAAGTTCAATGCTTCAACAACACACCAACAAAACTCTAACTACCGTCCCTTTCGGAAACACCTGTGAAGCAGATGAAGTCTCACCCGAGGTAGAGGCAGGGCTAGTTGCAGGACTCCATTGTATGCAACCTTAGCTGGGACACAGATCTGTGATTACAATACTCTAAAAAATCACTTACCAGTTTTCATTCATTAGTACTTAACCTTTTTTCACAGCACAGATAAACCCTAATTACAACGTAATGCAGTATTCAACAAGATTCAATACATTCAAGCACTTAGCATAAAGAACAAATCAGATCTAGCATTCATTCACATCACTGAGCACTAAGATATTATATCATATGCTTCTAACATTCATAAATATAACAACACTAAGAATAAATCACATTAAAGGCACAAAGAACTAATCAAAATGCACAAAGCAACCATAACACAGGATATACGTGGTTCACCCCCAGCCTGGGGCTACGTCCACCAACTCTTCTCTTCTTTATTATCTTCTTGTCAAGCTTCTTACAGGAACATAGCATCAAAATCCTACTCCATAGAGGACAGGAGATCCACGTGCACCTTGCCAGATCCTCCTTCCCTAAGCTACGTTATAGCACAAAGCCTTTACACAGTCTCTTATAGTTACTTGCACTTAGCCTTACAAGTCTCACACAGTATGCATAAAGTAATTACAACTATCACTTGCACTTAGCACCTTACTTAGCACCTAGCATCACACACACACACTTGCGCTCTTACTTACATCACCTAGCTTTCTATTTATACATTACAAAAGGGCCTAAACATGGGTAAACCCATGGGCCAACATTCCATACCCGTTACATAAGCCCAAAACCCAAAAATTCCCTAAAAATGGGCCGATATCCCACGATCTCCACTTCGAATTGCACTCTTCCTTTGACAGCCTGTTGAATTCCCAGCATAGGTCAAACCTAACCAAGGATCTCCAAAAATTGTTCAAGGGCCAACAGGCCCCCAACACTCACCTATGACTCATCCTGAGTCACTTTTATTTGGTTAATTCTGCCTCAAAATACTCAAGCTGCTTCGACCTGTTGTTGTGCCAAGGCCTCCTGCTCGATGAACTCCTGAAGAACTACCTCGTTCACAGGTCCTTCCAATCATTGCTCAATTGTAGTGACTATCTGTTCTAGTTCTACCCCTTGTCTTTCAATCTATTTGAATAGTTGGAAAGTTGCATCCTGGACTGGTTGGAGCCTCTGAGTCACTTCCATGACTTTGCTCTGTATGGCATGGATTTGTTGTTGGACAGTGCGTTGTTTCTAGGATCGTTTCATTCTCTCAACTGCTGACAAGAGCTTAAACTGTGCCTAAATTGTTGTTGTTTGTTTCTTGGACTCCTGGAGTTGTGACTCTAGTGTCTTTAGTGTGGGATCCTTAGTGAGTCTCTCACAAGTATGCACATTTTGATCACTTAGTTGTTTACATTCCATGGCGAAGGCCTTGATTCTCTCAACTGCGCTCCGAGCAGTTGCTTCTCTTTGATATTGCACATCCTGCGAAGTGCTTGGCATTGTTTGTAGTGCTAGATCTATTATTCTCTGTTGAAGTTGTTGAATGGCTTCAGAAAGCCTTGCCACTTGATTCTCTACTAGGTCTTCATTCAATTGTTTTAAGCCCGTCACAGAGCAGAGTGCTCTGTTGACTGCTTCTTTTATTCCAATCTATTTTGCAAGCAATTGTTCTTTCTCTTGATGGATCTGTGCTTTCTCCTGTTCAAACTTCATTTGGAGGGAAGCCTTCTCTTTCTACCTAACCCTATGTTTCTCTATCACCTCTTCTTGTGCTTTCTTTCGCGATGTAGGTTTTGTGGGGGGAAACCTTTCTTTTGTTTAGTGGATCTGCGTCATCGGGGGGATTCTGTGGAGGTGTTACTTCACCTTGCTTCTTCTTATATTCTTCCCCTTCTTTCTCTTCTTTGTCCACTTCATCACTACCTCCTCCGCCAGGTGAGTCTAAAGCAATTTCTTCTGAGACGTNTTTTCTTCCTATTGTTGTTGGGTGCATCATACTCTTCATGGGTAACCACCAGGTTTCCAATGAGTTCTAGGTCGGACAGTTCTTCCTGGTCGATTGGTATAAGGTACTCTGTGGGCCATTCCTTAGTGATCTCCTCCATATATTACTCGATGATATTATAGTATGACTATAGCTCTTCTTTTCTCTTGTCTGTGTGCGCAATGATATATATAAAATGCCTATCTGCGCAGAACTTCATCAAGGGCTTGAATCTGTCCAGAGTGTTCGATGTCATACGGGGGAATGACTCAATAGATCATTTTAGCTCCAGGTAGTAGGTATGGAATACTTCATTCGACTACCACTATTTTCCCATATCGCTCGAATACCAGAGAGTGGTAAACTTCAAAAAAAGCAGCTCGAATGGCTCAATGTCAGGGAAGGTCGCACATTCCAGCATCTCCCAAGCTGTAAATGCAATGAGGATTAGCAGCTAGCTAAAGTGGAACTCACAGCCCTTATCCTGAGCTTCACGACAATCCACTTCTAGCTGGTTGACTAAGTAACTATCCCAATTCATCTGTAATCCCTCCACACACTTTCCTGCAAGGTCAATGGAAAACCCTGTGACCTGCATGGGTCTGTTCTTCCTTACTAGCTTACTAATGATCAACTAGAAAGCAAGGTGCATTGCACCATTCTGAATGGAGGCTACCTTGTAGCCTCACATTCCCTTCTCTACATCACCATAAGTATATTTAATTCTTTGTGCCAGGACGCAATATGCAACCTTCCCTGGTTAAAAGTATTGTTGGTCAAGTCCCTTCATACTTAGGTCAGTGATCCTATGGATCAGTGCCGGATCGATGGTGATGCATCTATCTAGCCATAAGTAACCGTCATGGAAGCACGACAGCAGGAGTTTAACGCATGCGTTAACCTTTTGGTGCCTTCCAAAATGTGGGATTTTCATTACGTTCAAGATAGTGGATTGCACAATGTTCATGGTCCATGGTTGGGGAATGATTTTCGATTTATTTCCATTCATCTTGGTCAAGTACTTGTGAGGCGCAAGCATGCCATAGGTCTTGCGGTCTCCTATATTATAGTCACTAATCTTCAGAGTTGGACTTCTCTCCAATTGCGGTCTGACTGCGCATATCCCCTTTGGGAGCTACATCATGATAACTGTGTGTTTGAAATCCCTCGGGACACTATCATGACTCACCACACCGGCCATAGGTGGGATGTGGTCGGGCAGGATGTATGGTATTAACTTCACGTTTGCTAAGTCATCTCTATGCTTAATCCATTTCTCTTCTACAGCTCGAGATGGTCTGGATCCGCGAGTAGTTGTTAATCCCTAATATTGGCTCATTACCCCTTAATTGGGGCATATTATATTAGTAATGTTATATTACTTATGTCATCTTTAGGCCATTAGTTTTAATTATACCTCCTAGCCTCTTATATATACCAAGGAGACATATTCATTTTGAATCATCTTGTACTTGAACATTTAAGTGGGGTAAAAGGAGGTTGCCCCCTCAAAGAGGCTTATTATGTGAAATTATCTCTTTTTCAAGGCATTGAGTACTTTTTTTGAGGTTTTTCTATGCTATATTAGTATTTGGTTCTTAACATATGGTATAAGAGCTCAAGGTCTTGGGGTTTCGCTCCTACATCTAAGACACCTTGGAATTTTTGCTATAACTTTTTTTCTACAATGTTTCAAAAGAAACGGCTTGGAGGATATTTAATAGATGCATCAAGGTACGTTGGGTTCAAAATTTAGCTCCTAAGGCCTTATACTTCCAGAGATACAGCCTGTACAAGATAGGATTTTGGAATCATCCTAAAATGAGTCATTGCGGAATTTTCGCTATAAAAACTTTTCTGTAATGTTTCAGACCCTGAAATTTGGAGTCTATTTACATAAATTAGTAAGGTATCTATGATAAAAATTGCAGTAGTTGGGTCATCTTAAATTTGTAGATACACCCTGTGTAAGATAGGGTATCTAACTAATCCTATTGACTAGTCTCAAGAAGGTGTTCCAGGTAAAACAATCATAACTTCTTCCTAGAGTATCCAAATTGAGTGGGACTAGTTTCATTGGAT
>JASDQU010254129.1:0-15168 GCA_032191745.1 Picea mariana | reverse complement strand
GTTGATGAGTTGGCACATACATGAGGTGTATAGTTGATGATGTTGGTACATCTTGATGAGTCATATTTTATGTGTATTTGATGCATGATTGGTACATATTTGGTGCATGATTGATGCACTCATTGATGTTATAGGTTGAGGTACAATTTGGTGCATGGTTGATGCACTTTTTTATGGTACAGGTTGATTTCAAGTTGTTTGAACAGGCTATTTGTACAGGTTTGGTGCATGGTTGATGCATTTTTTTATGGTATAGGTTGAAGTACAGGTTGATGTATGATACATGTTGGCACAGGTTATTGGTACAGGTTGTTACATGTTGATTACAGGTTGATTGGTATAGGTTTACAACAGTATATCTCACAATGATAGTGTGATAGTGGTTCCATCATTCTACTTCTACATCAGGGCTATTGGACGGGGAAATGATAGGTGGTTGTAGCCACCTTCTAGTTGTAGCCGGAGAACATAGGGGGTTGTAGCCAGAGAATTGGGGAGTTGGAGCTTCCCTCAGGTTGTAGCCTGAGAAAATAGGGGGTTGGAGAATCCTTCTTGTTGCGAATGGAAAACAAAGGAAGTTGGTGCTTCCAATGAATGTAATTCTTAACGACATATAAGAAAAAACATTCTGTAATTTTCTCTCGCTTTGGGTTTCCACGTAAAACATTGGTGTACTATGCATGTTGTTATTGCTCATTTGTTCATTGTTTATTTACTCTACAACTATTGGATGATAATGCTACATTGATATAACACTTGCATTTTATGGTGAAAAAGGATTAAATTTCTCTATTACTGATTCACCCCCCCTATCAGTAATCCAACACCATCATGAGTATTTTTAGACTTCCTTACTTAGTATTCACATATTCCATGTACCTCTTTCATTCCAAACTCTTTTCCCAAAAGTAAAACTATTTTGGAAATCTTCCACATTTGACAATTGCATTGCTCACTTAGGCCCAGATGTCATGTTATTGCAACTAGATGAATATTTGGAAATCTAAAACATTGTATCATGTTCCCCTATGAATTACCTTTCCAATGAATATACTCATGCCTCAATCTAAGGATCTCTGAATTTTCCATTTCTGACTAGTTTGTGCACTTTTCTCACCGGCACAATCGAGCTTAGAGACCAACTTCTGCCACATGCAGAAGGAAATCTATGGAGAAATAGAAAAAAATTGTATAAAGTTGATAGTACTCATGATTTTTAGAATACAGAAACTCGCATATTAATGATTTGATGCTCTAGTCAATTTTTGCATCAGTCTGGAATTGACAACTTTTCCCTTTTTGTACTTTCTCTAGACTTAATTTTTTTAGAAAAAACTATCATCTCCTAGACTTGATTTTTTTATCAAAAACTATTATCTCCCAAAGGGAGAAAAATTGGAAGAAATCTAGTAAGACAAATTTGTTTGGATTATCGAGGAGATAAGATGTTGACTTATAAAATTTTTCCAAATAGGTGATCTTGGGTCCCTTTTCCTTTGTTGAAGGTTCCAAAAATCACCAAAAGGTCTCTCGAAGTAGTGGATTTTCCATTTTTTTTGTATCTCCATTCATAACCCTTTGGAATTTGGTTAAATGCTTTATTATCCCCATTTTGTGGGATAACTAAGGAGATCATGTCTCGAGGCCCTCAGGTTGTAGATATGGAGTGTCGAGAGACTACATGACCAACAATGTTCACTTGCATAGATGAAGACTCTTCTCACCACCACACAGGTCCAGATTTTTAGAATGGCATCCACCACACCTGCGATCTTCTAAAAGGCAATGGGCCTTGATCCATGAGGTACAAGTCAGGTATTATGGTGAGTGCCATTTTAATATTTGAGTCATTTGAGTATGTTGTATCTTAAATTGCTTTAGATTTCATGACATATGCTTGGACATTACGCCTTTTTCCATGTTTCACCTTGGTGGTTGACATTGTGCCCTAGTAAGTGGTATTTTCTTAGGATGGACTTTCTACCAGGAACTCCCTTGAAGATCCATCGTACCATTCCTGATAATACTTACCAATTTCATCATTAAAACCACCCCCATTTCCTTATCTCTTGGGATTTTAGGGTGTATTGACCCAAGAAGGGGTTGTCCCTCATTCTATGGGAAGAAGGGGTTGCAGGCCTAGAGGGATTGTTGTTGTGTAACATATAAAAGCCTACTTATAAACCTTCCATACGCTTTGCCCAGGGATCATCCAAGAAAGCAATGAAACACTTATATGTAAGAAAAGGGGGACCCAAAAGAATAATGATTATGAATGCTTAAAAGGTTAGTTGGTGGACAGGAGGTCTCATAACAAGCCGGTCTATCATGATCATAGATATCTAGTGGTATGAAATTTACCATCATGTGGTCACCTAGCCAGGGTAATGGCTCTAAGTTGCATGGTTGGGAGAAAGGGGGTCTCATCATGAGCCAACCTTCTCATTTCCTCTAGGTATTTGTGGGTGACACTGTCATTCTCTGGACACCATGCCAGGACAGTGACCTTCAACTTGCCCTTATATTATGAAAGAAACAAAGAATGGAAAAACGATGGGTTTGGAAAAATTACATCGCAAACAAAGGTGCCACACATCCTCTACAAAGGTACCCATGAATGAGACACTACAACCCCTTGTATGTTATGAACCCCATGCCCAATAAGTCTTGATTCTGAACCACTTCATCCACTTTACATGGATTAGAAATGGATCACTTGGGAAACACTCCTTGACCTAGAGAATATATACCCAATAGGACACCTCATCAACCCTCCCATATCCAAGCCTGGCAAGTTGCATAATGTCTTTGAGCACTTACTTGTTTAATATGGTAATATTTTGATGCACATTCTTAGGTGGTGCATCTATTGATTTGATTTACTCATCATTATATTTTGACTTGAGATCCTTGGAGGGTGTGCTTATAAGTCTTTGCAGGACCTAGTTGGTGGACAATTTTGGAGGAACAAGCCTAGCTTGGGCTTCCATGGGGCTTGAAGCCCATAGGTTGGATGAAAATGGCCCTAATGCCAGATGAGAGAGATGAAACTTTAGAGGCCTAGAAGACATTGTGGACGACATAACCTATCCCTCACATGCCAAACGTTTTGCCTAGAAGAGGAAAAACGTCACCTTTGGAGGGATTACATCATCTAGGAGGGATAGGGTTTGATGGTGAGGTTGTTATTCATTGACACAAGGATGTTTTGAGGATAATGAGGCTTTAACCATGAAGAAATGACTTAAATGATTGACATGTGGATTTGGGAAGCCTATCTACACTTCTCCAACACCAACGACTTGCTCCTAGTGTCAAAACGTCCCCTAAAGGGGTGACATCACCTTAAGTTAGGGTTTCTTTTTGTGTAAAAGTAAATTTTAAGTGAATTGTTTAATATTATTTGTGTAAAGGGGAAATATTAGGGTTGTTTACCCTAAAATTATGTGGACAAGCTATTTTGGAGACATTTTGTATAAATAGAGATCTTAAGATCTAATTTTAACACATATCTCTCCCATTTGGAGAGGCCTTGGACTAAAATTTTCACTATATTTGGTTATTTCTCTCTTGTTATATTGTGTATGGATATGTTTCTTGGTTATTGGCTGGTGGAAGTGAATGTGCTAGCCTTGGAAGGATTTTCTCTTGCTATTTTGGTGGTTTATCTTAGCATCTTTCCTTGAAATTGGTAAGAAAATATGCAATATCTTATCATTTGTGTTTCAAGTCAAGGTTGATTGTTTCTAGAGCTAGGTCGAAAGTATAATGGCATACACCCCCACCTTAGTCTCCATCATAATTTTTCTGAAGTCTTGTTGATTTAACAAGGGTTTACTAAGAGAAGTATAAGTGCATACACCCTCTTAGTCTAAACCCTAGTTAGGGATACTTGGCTTGGGGAGTAAGATGATTTACACCCCCAAGGAGGTAGTACCTGTAGCTTATTCTTTTATTGACTCCATTCACCCAATCATTAAAGGCACTAGTCATCACTTGTTTCATTGGAGATATATAATTATTGCATTAGAAAACATGAAATTTCATGATTTTGAAACTGTTTTTAGTGGAATCAAATTTATGATATAAATGTTTTTTTGAGCCACTAGGACGTTTCATTTCTCCAAGTATTTCTTGATGTTGTTAAAAATTTAACCTACAACCACTAGGTTTGCAGAAAAACCTAACCAAACTCTTCAATAACTCCTAATTGGAAAGTTTTGAGCAAGTTTTAGTGGTTGAATCTCTTGTTGTAATAATAGGTTTGTTACAACCATAAGGCTGATAATTATCACTATAATAAAAATTTTGTAACAACCTTCCTTTTGTGCTAAAGTCTTGCCTTTGCATTCTTGAGTTGAAGTAGTCTTTACTAGCTTGTCTCTTTCTTATTCAACTAGACTTTTAGCATTTATTTTGCAGCCATTATTATCTCTTACATGTTGATATATATATTTGATTGTTGCTGCAATTAGGGACAACAAGATTAACTTGCTTGTCCACCTAACATACTATATGCAAGTGTGGTTTTTCTTGTGTCTCAGGCATGCACAACCACTTTTGCAGGTATCCAAAGACTTGGAAATCTTAAACCACCCAGACGAGTCATCAAAGCCATCTTTCTCTTCCATCATTGAAATTTAGGGGGATACTTCTCTTCATTCCCTTCCATCCATCACAATCTCCCCAAGGTCACCAGGATTTCCATCCTAGAGTGATCTAGTCACCCTTGAAGCACGAGACCTATATCGAGGTGACATTGGGTATAGTGTCCCTTAGTTGTTGCCACTTGGTGGTTGGGTCAGGATTTTCCCAACATACAACTTGTGCGATAACATTTTGGCATCGTTGTTGGGGAGGATTTTGAATCCTCTTCTGAACCCTAACGACACTTTGGAAAGCTATCCCAAATCCTTTTCCCTAGCTTGCTTGGTGACTCCACCCATGGGATGTTCCCTTTCCACTTTTCTTGATGAGATCTTCTTGAATCTCATCTGGGGACTCCACCTCTCATGAACCCACCTTTCCCTCTTTTCCCATTTCCCTCCTTCGATGAGACTTGATCTCACCTGGAGACTCCATTGAAGTTTCCTTCCATTCAATGGAATTATGGAACCATGGGATGAACCCTCATCCATAAATTTTTATGACTCGAAGATGGAATTTCTACAGATGGAAAAGGAAAAATATGATGATAAAGTTTCTAAGGAAATGATGAATCACATAAAAGATTTGTTTCCTTCCCTTGAATATGAATATTTGGACAAGAAATTTGATGAATAAGTGACCATATCTTCCCTTCCATTTGATAAATACATCTAGGCCTTTGTTCCTCTCGGACATCAAGAAGAGAACGTGATGATTTGTAATCCTTTTGAAGATCTTGATGACACTTTATTCCATGACTTTGGAAATGAAGAGGTGTTAGAGGAGTCCTTGGATGCGACAAATATTTCTGAAAAAGGGCACATGAAGCACTCTACATTAAGAATCAAGCCTCGTGTGATGAAGAGGTAATGGAGGAGCATGTCCATGAAGAGAAAACATAATATCGATGGAGTGAAATATGTTGAGGCATCATTATATTTTCTCTTGCATGATGTAGTTGAGGTTGTCCAGCCGTGCTCTTTTCATGTTCATGAATTTCAAGAAGCAACTAACCTCAGTGATGAATGTGAGGAGCCTGTTGAGGAGGTCCATGCCTCTACTCATCCTGCACACAAAGACAAAGAGATGGTCACTTTTTTTTTGATGGTCTTGTGAGAGAACCTTTACATATGGTTAATAAGCATATAGACACTTTCATACAGACTGGAAGACACAGGTGGGATTTTGGTCATCTCATTTTCAATAGAGACCCCATTTACGAAATTGAGGGTAGCCCTCAAGAAAAGGGGTTTGAGTTATCATCTTCAGAGGAATACTTTTCATGTGTATATGTTTCATATGTTTGGGAGCTTGATGATGACATGATTACAGATTTATTCGGAGACACTCAATCACTTTCATCATCAATTTTAGAGGAATACCAAGACGTGTCCACCTAAGAGCGATCAGAGGCTCATTCTTCAAAGCAGAAGTATTTTCATCTTGGAGATTTTCATGAATATTTTTAGGTGAAGAGGCAATGGTTTTCTACACCTGAGCATGTCCCTTACCTCTCACCCTCTTCTCCAAGAGACCATGCAGTATTCTTTTGATGTCTCGTTTCCTCTCAGTCCTCAACAAGAAGTGATTCTTTGTGCGTAGATGAAGATGAGTCTTCATCTACATATAGTATCCCCCTTCAGAGATGGATTGATAAATCTTGTGGATGTCACTTTAGGAAGGATTCCTTGCATGATCAGAGTGGTGGATATTCTTTCCTGTAGGAATTTATCCCTCCCACCCATATCCATGAGTTTCATTTCACGATTGATTATATATCTATTTATTCTCATGATAATTACGTGCTTGACTTATATTTTTTTATTTACATAATCAAGCACAGGGGGAAATACTTTGATGGGATCATCAACTGGTTGCGTTGGTTGTATGACTTCACCTAACATCACCCATCACCTGATCTTCAGGGCCCCAAGGCCCTAGGTAAGTAGGTAGGTCATATTGATTTCCCACATTTGCATATGTATTGCTCATATTAGTTTATATGAATTTCATTTTCATTTTTCCCTACTTTCATATTAATTTCATGCTTAGTTTAGAAATTTTTGAAAAAAATGCCAAAAATTTCTTTTCTAGATTAGTTTTTACATTTGGATTTCTATGTATATGGATGAAGGGAGATAACACCAACATAGATGCTCTGATGCTTTTATTTGATTTTTGGCAGGAACAAGTCTATCAGGAGATGTTGTGGTTCTCATTCACTCTACTATGAACACATGTCCCCAAGTAGGAGCCATATGTTATCCCCATTTTGTGGGATAACTAAGGAGATCATGTCTCGAGCCCCTCAGGTTGTAGATATAGAGTGTCGAGAGACTACATGACCAACAATGTCCACTTGCACAGATGGAGACCATTCTCACCACCACACATGTCAGTATTTTTAGGATGGCATCCACCACACCCGATGGCTTCCGGAAGGCAATGGGCCTTGCTCCTTGAGGTACAACTCAGGTATTATGGTGAGTGTCATTTAACTATTTGAAGCATTTGAGTATGTTGTATCTTAGACTGACTTAGATTTCATGACATATGCTTGGACATTATTCCTTTTCCCTATTTCACCTCGGTGATTGACATTGTACCCTAGTAAGTGGTCTTTTCTCGGGATGGGTTTTCTATTGGGAAATCCCTTGAAGAGCCATCGTATAGTTCTTGATCATACTTACCATTTTCATCATTAAAAACCTCCCCATTTCCTTATCTCTTGGGATTTTAGGGTGTATTTACCCAAGAAGGGGTTTTCCCTCATTCTATGGGAAGAAGGGGATGAAGACCCAAAGGGATTGTTGTTGGGTAAAAGATAAAATAATACTTATAAACCTTCCAGATGCTTCACCCAGGGATCACCCATGAAAGAAATGAAACGATTATATGTAAGAAAAGGGGGACCCACAAAAATAATGATTATGAATGCTTAAAAGGTTAGTTGGAGGATAGGAGGTCTCATCATGAGTTGGCTTATCATGATAATGGATATCTAGTGGTATGAAATTTACCATCATCTGGTCACCAAGCCAGGTTAATGGCTCTCAGTTGCATGGTTGAGAGAAAGGGGGTCTCATCATGAGCCATCCTTCTCATTTTCGCTAGGTATTTGTGGGTGACACTATCATTATCTGGACACCACACAATGACAATGAACTTCAACTTGTCCTTAAATTATGAAAGAAACAAAGAATGGAAAAATGATGGGTTTGGAAAAATTGCATTGCAAACGAAGGTGCCACACACCCTCTACAAAGGCACCCATGAATGCAACAATACAACCCCTTGTATGTCATGAACCCCATGCCCAATAATTCTTGATCCTTAACCACTTCATCCACTTTACATGTATTAGAAAGGGATCACTTGGGAAATAATCCTTGACCTAAGGAATATCTACCCAATAGGACACCTCATCAACCCTCCCATATCCAAGCTTGGCAAGTCACATAATGTCTTTGAGAACTTACATGTTTGACATGGTAATATTTTGATGCACATTATTAGGTGGCTCATTTATTGATTTGATTTACTCATCATGATATTTTGACTTGAGATCCTTGGAGGGCATGTTTATTTGTCTTTGCAGAACCTAGTTGGTGGACAATTTTGGAGGAACAAGCTTAGCTTGGGCTTCCATGGGTCTTGAAGCTCACAGGTTGGATTCCAAGGGCCTGCATGCCAAATGAGAGAGATAAAAATTTAGAGGCCGAAGAAATTGTGGATGACATAACCTATCCCTCACATGCCAAATGTTTTTCCTAGGAGAGGTAAAATGTCACCTTTGGAGGCATGACGTCATTTAGGAGGGATAGGGTTTTGTGGTGAGGTTGTTATTCATTGACACAAGGACGTTTTGAGGAGAAAGAGGTTTTAACCATGAAAAAATGACTTGGATGATTGACATGTGGCTTTGGGAAGCCTATCTACACTTCACCAATACCAACGACTTGCTCCTAGTGTCAAAATGTCCCCTAAAGGGGTGACGTCACCTTAAGTTAGGGTTTATTTTTGTGTGAAAGTAAATTTTAAGTGAAATTTTTAATATTATTTGTTTAAAAGGGAAATATTAGTGTTGTTGACCCCTGTTCTTTTGGATTACTCTAAAATTATGTGCAAAAGCGATTTTGGAGACATTTTGTATAAATAGAGATCATAAGATCTCATTTTAACACATATCTTTCCCATTTAGAGAGGCCTTGGACTGAAATTTTCGCTATATTTGGATATTTATACCTTGTGCTCTTGTGTATGGCTATATTTCTTGGTTATTTGTTGGTCTAAATGAATGCACTAGCCTTGGAAGGAGTTTCTCTTGCTATTTTTGGTGGTTTATCTTAGCATATTTCCTTGAAATTGGTAAGAAAATATGCATTGTGCTATCATTTTTGTTTCAATTCAAGGTTGATTGTTGCTAGAGATAGGCGGGAAGTATAAGGGAATACACCTCCACCTTAGTCTCCATCATAATTTTGCTAAATTATTGTTGATTTAACAAGGGTTTTCTAGGAGAAGTATAAGTGCATACACCCTCTTAGTCTAAACCCTAGTTAGGGATACTTCCCTTGGGGAGTAAGAGGATTTACACCCCAAAGGAGGTATTACCTATATATTATTATTTTCTTGACTCCATTAACCCAATCATTATAATCACTATTCATCACTTGTTGCATTGGAGATATAAAATTGTTGCATTGGGAAGTGTGAAATTTCATGATTTTGAAACTATTTTCAGTGGAATCAAATCTATGTTATAAAATATTTTTTGAGCCAATAGGGAATTTCATTGCTCCAAGTATTTATTTTTGTTGTTAAAAATTTAACCTACAACCATTAGGGTTGCAGAAAACCCTAACCAAACTGTTCAATAACTCCTAATTTAACCATTGAAAATTGCCTAAAATCTTCCCACATAATCTACTAAGTACAACACATCTTTTGGAAAGTTTTGAGAGAGTTTTAGTGGTTGAATATATTTATTTAATAATAGGTTTGTTACATCCATAATTCTGATACATATCATTGTAGTAAACATTTTTTAACAACCTTCCTTTTGTGCTAAAGTCTTGCCTTTTCATTCTTGAGTTGAACTAGTCTTTACTAGCTTGTCTCTTGCTTATTCAACTAGAATTTTAGAATTTATTTTGAAGCCATTATTATATTTTACATGATGATATATATCGTTGATTTTTTCTGCAATTAGGGACATCAAGATTAACTTACTTGTCCACCTAACATACTATATGCAAGTGTGGCTTTTCTTGTGTCTTGGGAAGGTACAAACACTTTTGCAGGTATCCAAAGACTTGGAAATATTAAATCACCCAGAGATGAGTCATCAAAGACATTTTTATATTCCATCATTGACATTTATGTGGATACTTCTCTTTCTTCCCTTCCATTTTTCTCAATCCTATAGGGTCACCACGATCGCCTCCCTAGAGTGATCTAGTCACCCTTGAAGCACAAGACCTATAACGAGGTGGCATTGGGTATAGTTCCCCTTAGTTGTCGCCACTTGGTGGTTGGGTTGGGATTTTACTAAACTACAACTTGTGTGATAACAAATCTCCACTAGGTTTCTCCATGCCTTATTTTGTTCCCTACTATCCAAATTTCATCAACACTAGGGCATTTGTCAATGAGTACCACCATGTTCTTTAAAAAATACTAATCTACAATTTATAGAGTTGTGGAGTAGAATTGGAATATAACCCTCACTGTGGACCTAGCCTTGAAATTTCACCTAATTCCAACTTAATTTGCTCTTGTTATGGCCAAAATAATATTTTGTTTCTAGACCTTTTTTAAAAATTAATTTTATTTTTAATTGGTGTGGCATGGTACGTGTCTACTTTTGTGAAATTTGAGTCCTATATTTCATCTTGGATGTCTTCCATGTCATCCTCTACCACCTTACTTTCCACATCAATCTTTCATGGCCTCCCCTTTATCTCTCTCCACTTTACTTTATCAAATTTATGGGCCACTTTCTTCCTTTTTTTTATCTGCCACTTGACATGATATCATTGGCCAATATGATGAGATGAAATCTAACAATGGAGATTTCATTTTAGGGACTTAAGTCTTTGGAAGCTATAAACTCTCATCTTCTCTGAAATATCCAATGTCTATTGTTGGGTGTGATAAGACGACCAAGATTGATTTTGGAGCCAAAAGTGCTTGACTTATGTCAGGGTCTTTTCAACTTGAAATATCCAATGGTGGATATTCATCGCAATTCGACGGTCCAAATCAATTTTAGGGAATAAATTTCTCAACCTTTATCGAAGCATTTCCATTCCAAAATATCCAAAAGTAGATATGTATGACGATTTGGTGATTAATATTTATTTCAGGGTGATAGGTGCTCGACCAATAACAAGGAGACTACCTTTCAAATAAATATTGGGATGACACATGTACACCACCAAATTTTGGAACGATGGAAAAGTGGTTTTGGATACTACCTTATGAAATACAAAACCACTTTTTCATCCTATCTACCCCTACCACCATGGACCCTACCTCATGGCTATCACCTATGCATCCTCACTCCACATGACACCACTTGGAACCTCCACATTCTCTTTCCCATCCACATCACCTATACAGGTCCATGTCATTAGTATGCTCCACATCATATTTTTTGTTACATGTCCATAATTGTAATATTTTTGTCAATTTTTCCAATTTTTCTAATTTCCTCCAAAGAGCGGCCATGAATTTTCTAGGCTTGGCTTCTACACCTCATCCACCCTTTGTAGTGCTTTCGTGATAGCATATGAAATTTGTATTATATTGTCTAGGCAATTTCAATTCCGTGAATTTTTTAATTACACCTCTACACCATTTTTCCACATAAGCATTTTATCAAACATGTAGTATGCAAATTGCAGTCTCTTCCCCATCTCGATCAAGAGATTTTTTCAAACACTTTATAAGAAACTTGTAACTTATTCAACTGCAAGCTAGTTTCTGGCCCATACAACCCCAATGTTGTAACAAGTAGCTCCAGTTCCTGGCCAATATAGTCATAGTTCTATAACCTTGACTCTGATGCCACTTTGTAACATGCCTAGTACCATCTGTTGTCGTTGAGGATACAAGGTACTTCTTGCAGGAAACACAATTATTCCACTTTTGTACTCTAATACCAATATTATTGTTTCCTTGCTATGAATTTTTTGAATGCATGTAGCATGACATGCATGCTATGCAAATATAATTAAACATTCAATGTTACAAATGAAAAATTATTTATGTGAACATAAAAATCATCAATGAATAACATACACATCATTAAATTCAACATAAGCATAAATAAGCCATAAACACTTATCTTGCATAAATTAAACATCAATTGGTTGCAAATGAAGGAAGTTCCACCCTGTTACACATGAAATTTGCACACCTAGGTACCTCTCCCTAAGTGTCGTAAAGTGTTTTATAAGTGTCGCATACACCTTGACACCATGTAATAACCCATGTCATAATCCCTAGTCAATGTGGAGGAGGGATATATTACATGAAGGAAAAGAAATACTAAGTACACATGAATTATTATTAATATTCATGGAAAAGAAATTGATTAAGTGAGAGAAAAGTGCACATGAATTATTATTAATATTCATGAAAAAGAAAGTAATTAAGTGTGAGGATCCACCTCACATTTGGTTTCCTATTTTTTAAGGAAGGTGGAGGATCTCATGGATGGTTGAAATATTTCCTCCTTAAAATCCTTGAGAGATATTTCTACCCCAAAATCCTTAAGAGATATTTTCGAGAGATCCCTTTCTTAGTGGATCTGATGAGAGATCTTCTCTATGGTGGTTAAAACTCCAAATCCTATATAATGAGGGGTTTTCATGGAGGAGGGGGAATGGAGATTGAGAATTATACCAAGCTTATGATCTCATGAGTGGTATGTCATTTGGAGTATTAGCATTCTGCATGTGGACTATTTAAGCAAGGGTTTGGACAAGGGGAACTTGACGAAGCTTCTACACTCACATCTATGGTTGTAAGTATTCTTCGTTGTTGTTCTCTTTAATATAATATGCTTGGCCTGTTTCTTTCAAATCTATGTTTGATATCACATGAATTTGTCTCTAAAAGATAGGTCTATTTTGAGCTAATCTCAATAGAGTAGAAAGTTGTTTGTACTTTTGTTTGTCTACATGGCTCATTGAGGAGTTCAAGATTGGATCTCAACTTGGACCATGCAAGTACAAACACCGGTAAAAGGTACTTCTTTTCTCCTTCCTCCTCACACATTATTTTATCTAGACCTAAAAGGAAGTTAGTGTCCACGATAAGCATATTTTGTCTTGAGAGTTAAGAGTCTAGCTCTCAAGAGGAGATCTACCTGTCCGCAGGGAGATTTTCCTTCAACGGAAATTGGTGACTCCACTAGGGAAGGAATCATATTGTCTTTCCTTGGTTTGTCCCTTCCATTTTACCACCTTTCATATCAATTTTTTTGTTTGTTTATGATCCATTAGCCTTCTCCCATCTTCACTTACATTTTCACAAATTTTATGCATTATGGGTGAATGTTTTGCAATTTTTTGGTTGTTTTTATGAGCTTCTGGGAAGCCTGGCACCCCCTGCCCTTGATATTAGAGCGCTAGTGCTCCCTAAAGGCCTTAGACAGAGAGTTATAATGCTCTGTGTACCCTTTTGGGGGAGCGCCGACCTCCTTCTTGGGGTTTTTCTACCTTTTTCTCATTAGTTTTTTGCAACCTGTTTTGTGGAAATCTTTACCCAGTATTTGTGAATGGTTTGTGAAGTTATTTGGATTGGTTTTTTATTCTTATCACTCCTTCTTGTCTTTATTGGAGCTTGAAACCCTTTTCATAAATGTGAAAATTTCTCTTTCTAGCTGCTTGTTTTGTCAGGACAATTTGGGTATTTTCTCTTTCTCCCTGTCTCTTTTTGGATTCTTCTCTACATTTTATTACACTCCTTGGATGCTTGTTGGTTTTAGGATCCTTGATTGATTTCTTTTTAGACCAAGATTCTTCTTATTTTTCTTTCATTTCTCACTACCTTGAGTGCGTGCTTTGTTTGTAGTCTTTTTCTTCATGTCTTTTGCATCTGCATAGAACTCTTTCTCCTGATTGAAAGTAATGGATCATTGAAGGTTTTGTGTTTACTTTATGTATACATAATAATCAAACAAATAACATATATGCATTCTTGATTTTAGGTAGTGAAACTAGCTTGCATTTGAAGTAGCGGAATTGCATGTTTTCGGGCATTTTTGGGACATTGTGCATCTAAAATGATGAATGTTTTCTCCTTCTTGTAGCATAGTTTTCATCAAAATGAAAAGATTGTATATTCATCCCTTTGCACAACTTTCGAGTCGGTCAAAACACCATATTTTCTATGCCATTTTCCTTTTGAGTAACAACAGCCTTAAAAATCAAGCACTAAACTAAAATTTATCAGACTTTTTACATCTTTGTTAGCAAACCTACATTAGTTTAAGGTGTAGGGATTTGGAATAGGTTGAAAGGATAACTTTCCAAAGATATCAAACACACTTAGTATATTGCAGTAGGGAGAGTGAAATCCAATTGTCGTATAGGCTTTCTGGGATCCCCCTCTCACACAGGGGTTACACACGAGGTCGCATTCAGGCGAATTACGGAGATTATCCCTCCGTGGTTCAATTGTTTGTAGTGGTCGGATCGTATATTGGGGGTCACTTGAAGGTATACCCACGATTATGTGTGGGATCCTCTCGGGTTGATTTCAGACTTGTTATCCTACCCATACGTTCCAACTGGACTGTCGAATGTACCTGCCCAAGGGCTGACTACAAATTGGTGACCTTAGTAGCCATAATCTTTAGGGTCCCACACAAGGTGACGGTGAAGGGAAGTCTCAATGTACCTGAAACAGACGTTGGTCAAACTCACTCGGGCTCCTTGGAGGGTAAATCCACAATTACTGTGTGGAATCTTGCACTAAGGTGTAAGACCGTTAATCAGGTCGCCAACGTAACTGATCCACCCGCTCTATCCCCGCCCCTTCCTATTTTGATCTCACGACATTGGATTTCATCACCAACTAGTGGTTTCATCGTAGGAAGGTTTGTTTGATTGATTGCTTCTCAAATTCATAGCGTGTGTTGTTTGTTTTACTTAGTGGACCTTAGGTCGAGTCAATGTTAATGGCATCGAATCCCGAGAGTACCAATGGAGGAACCCCTTCTCCTGGGTAACCTAATACCTTTCCTTCATTTGGAAACTTTGGTCCTCCGTATATTGTCACACTGAGTCTTCCTGGACTCACCATCGAATTACCAGTTTGGTTGTTCCCCACTCCGGTGATCCCAAATCCTCCCAATGTTTCAGCTACACCTAACACTTTGGATGTCATTACACCACCCACACATCAATCTCATGTTGAATTTTCGCCTTCTTCGTCCATCAAGTCTCCTTCCATTTCTCCTTCTTCGCCTAGTGAAATCTCTAAAGCAAGTAGCCAGGTTGATCAGAA
>JASDQU010254124.1:0-16101 GCA_032191745.1 Picea mariana | reverse complement strand
ATGTGATTCAGTAAGACCTTTGTCTCCACGATGTTAAACCATGGTTTAGAATCATATCAGTTCATTGAAAAACTAGGGCATGCATTTGAGAGCAACAAATTGAAACTCGAATACCTTTTGTGCCTTGACAGGAACCGACATCTGGATTTGTACACAGTCAGATTCCCTGCAAGGAATTTCAAAATTTACATTAGTATTATATAACAGAAAATAAGATGGACAAGGTTTTCAACAAAAGGACAAAGGAGAAAGAGTTTGAGTTAGAATGGTACTTAACTCATGACTGAAGATCATGCATCTTTCCCTTATCGCGTTTTGGTTTGATGCAGGTCCCAGGCTGAGGGTAGGATGGTCCTAGGTTCTCTTGATGGGTACCCTCACAATGACAAGGTCCCATCATTAGCGTTGGTACCAACGATGGATAAATCCATTTCTTTATGAAATGAAATAATATAAACAATACTAACACTTGAGTTACAAATTCCATAAGACGGGTCGTGCGAACAGGCCAAAGGCATGGTGGAAACGTTACACACAAGAAAAATTCTATACACAATTGCTAAGATTAAATCCTACCCTGAATCCAACGGTCTATATTAGAGAGGGTATTTATAAATCAATGTTAAATACAAATATTAACCTTCTTACTGATTTTTTTCTAGATTCCTAATGGAGTATAATATCCACAACCATTGATAACAATAGTGGGAGGCATTCTCAATCCAAGAAGTTTCATAAACCCCAATATGATATGCCATGGGGAATTTTCTAACAGAACTATTCAAAAACCACAGAAGTCACAAAATTTATTTGTGTTGGGCTAGAATGCATAGCCATCAAGGAAACATTTTATTCTTAAGGACCAGAAGAGAGTCTCTTGGAAATTCAAAAGAGTGGACCCATACTTACAAACAAAAAGGAAGAAATACAACATAAATTGTAATACATAGTAGCAAATATTCAAATTCATATTAAAAACCCCATGTGGCTTCACAATAGTGCAACACCAGGCATCGATACATATCAACGAAGAAACTGTAGAGTCTATAACAGAACGAAAAAAATTCGTAAGGGTTAAATTTCTTTCAAAGAGACCTTGAAGGTGTGAATCCTTTGAAAATCGAGGAAACAAGGAGGCGAGACATCAAATCCCTTTCAAAATATTGAGGATGAACACATAGAACAATTTATTTACCTGGTAGTAGAACCATCCAAAAATTTGTGAGGAATAACGTTAAAGGGGTAGATTCTAATTACAGTCATAATAAGACTTTTAAAGGGGAAGATTCATTTTACATTCATAGTAAGACTTTCAATACAAGGGTTCTTCCACCATGATGGAAACCATAGTTCTTGTTTAAATAACTCTGAAAACAAGTGGTATCGCAAACTTACCAGGGAGGCGAATAATGTCAACTATTCCATCGGTTAACGCCCTCCAAGTCCACAACCTTTCATGTTGAGAAATGTTAATAGGCAGAGCCATGTTCAGAGGACTTCAGATTGACAATAGAAACTCATGGAACCCTAAGAGGAGATCTGCTACATCGATTAAATGTTGAGGGTAGGAATGATGGTCTTGCCATGTGATGGGGAAGAGTTGTCATGACTAGATTGGAGGAAAGGTCAGGTAAAACCATTGAAATTCGCGTGCATGAGATATCCATTAATTTTAGGTGTAGAGCTTTAACTTTTCTAACAAGTAAACAACTCTTCCCTCATCAAGAAAATTGTGAGGTTAATGGCAATCCCTTCATGATACGACTAGTGGAGTACATCCACTCCAACCCTTCATTGCAGTTAACATATTGTTCAATCGAGATTTTGTTAAGAGAGAGTTTATTTAAGAGCGAGTTAAATGAGGGTTTAATTTGGAAATAGTTACCCAAGATTTTGTGTTAATGGGGACTGACAGGACACTAACCACGACTACTCATAAGGAAATATGTTTTTAATGAGTTGAACCATACCAAATGATTCCAAGTAGCTTATATTAAACCTTTTATATTTTGATAAGGGATATGACCCCGACCCCATTACTTTTTATATGGTGTATGAGATTTATTTCAAAGTCAGATAAATATTCATGTGCACAAGCATAGGAACTCATGTCTAAAAGAGAGAGATGAACTATAATTCCTAAGTCTAGATACTACCTAAATATATATATAAGCATGCTGGGAATAGTTTGAGAGTGAAGGGTATTGATAGAATTATGAATAATTATCCACATAAGTTTTTTTGTTCAAAGTCAACTAGACTGGTGTAATAATGTCATCATGGACAGGAATGAATCTTACCTCCTCTTAAATTCGAAGCTATTAAAATGAAATTGAAGAGCAATGCGTCGTGGATTTTTTCTTTTTAATAGAAAATTAGAGGTTCATTACATATGGTATCAAAGTGGAAGGTTACAACACTTGGACCTTGAACAGGGCCATCTGATTTACTTAGCATATAATTATGTTTATGTAAAACTAATAAACCTTTAGTGTTGCAAACAGAAAACCCTTTTCTGTTTTTTGTTAACCATGGAAGCACAGGATGATGTAGAAATCAGAGTTGATGGGAATCCTGAACAAAGACTTCCTGAAAATCAGAGATAGAATAGTGATGGAAGCTCACCTACTGAGGTTTTGAAAATGATGAGAAATCTCGTTGTTGAGCCATAGGTTTTGAAAGATGACAATGAGAAAACCGAAGAAACAACAACAAGAGCAATAGGAAATAAATGAAGTCTTGTTGCACAGTATAGTGACAAAGAAAATCCCAAAGGACGATAAAAATGAAGAAGAGATCAGCAAAAGGGTCTCCAAGAATTATGGACCTAAAGTAGAAAAGGGGACAATTCGTCTGAAGGTACACCTTCAGCTGAGGACAAAACAAAAACAGACAGGAAAAGAAAAAAAGCAGACCACCTTCAAGGAGAAATTAAGAAAAATTAAACCAGCTACCTTTGATGGGGAATCCAGGACAACAGAGGAAGGTGAAGCATGGTCATTATACACCCAAAAAATATTTTCAGATATACAACTATTAAAGCAATATGAAGGTCAAAATGGCCATTGACAATATGAAAAGAAAAACCAACATTTGGTGAAAAGATCTGAAATTGGCCAAGGACCAAAAAGAGAAACAGATGGAATGGTTCGACTTTAAGAAGTATTTCAAGAAACAATACCTATATAAAATCTAAAACATTGAAAAAAGTTTCCCAAAGATCGGAAGAATAAGAAACAAGACCAAATGAACTAGCCAAAAAAAGTGTACCAACCAGCCCCTTACTGGAATGCAACAGAAAGCTTCCAAGGAAATATTTTCACTCCAACAATCCAAACACGCAAGGTAGCGGTAAACCGGTAAACCTGGGAACAAAGAAGTTTGGGAACAGCCCCCTCGAACCGTTAAAATAATGGGAATGTGGAGAACCTCATCTGAGAAGGAACTTTCCATGTTTAAATGCATCAAAAGCAAAAAATGTTTCTCATAATTTGAAAGAAGCCTCGATGGTGGGTGATGTGGGTAGAAGCTTTCATCGAATCAATGCATCCATAGACGGTTGACAAACCGACCAACACTACTGTGTGGTGGAAATCAAAGGTAAAATAAATAACACTCGAATTTTTTTTTTAATTGATCCTGGAGCTACGTGAAGTTATATCACTCCTGGTGTAGTATATTCAAATAGAATTAAGAAAATGAGACATGTAAAATCATGGTTGGTAAAACTAGCAACAGGAACTAAAAGGAAAGTGGTTGACTTTATTTCTGATTATGATTTCATCTTAGATGGTAAAAACATAAGAACAAATTTGAACATGCTATCACTAAGATCTTATGATGTGATTATTGGAAGGAATTGGTTGGAAAAACACAAAGCAACACTAGATTGTTGTGCAAAGATAGTTAAGTATAAATATGATTATGACACTACTAAAACAACCCAAGGTATACCAAAACCAATATTAGTTAGATAAGTCACATCAATGTAATTCAAGAAATGCATGAGAAAGGGTTGTCAAGTTCATGCTATCTAGTATAACTAATCTGTTAGAAAAAGAAGATAAGCCCAAATTTTAAGACTTTGTTGTTCTACGGTAATTCAGAGACATGTTTGTTGATGAAATACCTGAGTTAACCCCCTATCTCTAAAGTACCTTACCGAATGAGTTGCCCGAATTGACAGTATTAAAAAAAAATATTAAATAAATAAATAATACAGTTACAGGAATTGTTGGACAAAGAGTTATATTAGACCAAGTGTTTCACCATAGGGAGCACCAGACCTCTTTGTGAAAAATAAAGATAGTACTCTAAGAATATGTACTGATTATAGACAATTAAACATCAATGAAAAGTACCCCTTACCTCAGATAAATGATTTGTTCGATCAAGTGGGTGGGGCAAAGATCTTTTCAGAGATGGAATTACGATTTGGTTATCACCAAGTTAGGTTAAAAAGATAGGGACATAAGCAAAACAACCTTTCGAACAAAATATGAACGTTACAAATTTGACGTTGAGGTAAGACATATCAAGAGAAATGAAATAAAGTAGTTGATGCCTTAAGAAGAAGAGTACACAAGTTATTTGAAATGAATTTCAATAGAGTAGAAAGTGATCTGGAAGAAAGACCACGAGTATAAACGAAAAAAAAATAAAAAATTACACTAAGATAGTGACAGAATTACAAAACACTACAACCAACTCAAACAAAATAGATGTGAGTATCGAAAAAAAATGACCTATTACGATTTAAATATAGACTTTACATACCAGATCCAACAGGGTTAAAGATAACAGTCTTGGACGAAGTGCATAAGAAACTGTATTCTCGCCATCCAGGATACCAGAAAACGATAACAACACTTAAAAAACTATTTTCTGGCCTAAGATGAAGGGTGAAACAGCATAGTACTTGGCTAGGTTCCAATATTGTCAATAGGCTAAGGCCAAACACCAACATCCAGCGGGCCTACTACAGCCATTACCAGTACCATAATGGAAATGGGAGACCATATCGCTAGACTTATTACAGGTTTGCCTAAAACTCAGAAATAGAATTACTCTATTATGGTTGCAATCGATAAACTCAGTAAGTCTACAAACTTTATTCCTGTAAAGTCTACTTTTAAAAGCAATAAATATCACTGAAATATTTATGAAAGAAATTTTAAACTGCATGGTATTCCTAAAATGGTGATTTCAGATAGAGACATAAAATTTACATTTGCTTTTTGGAAAGAATTATTTGCAGGGCTAAATACTAATTTGAAATTCAGTACGAGTTATCATCCACAAATGGATGGACAAAATGAAAGAATGAACCAAATCATGGAGGATATGCTTTGCATGTATGTAAGATAAAAACCAAGGAAGTAGGAAGACTACCTACACCTGGTAGAATTTGCATATAACCATGGGTACCAAACTTCGTCTAAGTTAAACCCCTTCGAGGTATTGTATGGAAAGAAGTGTATGACTCCAATTAGATGGGACAACCTAGTTGACAGACTTATGGTTGGACCAGAGATTCTCCAAGAAATAGAAAGTATGGTAAGAAAAGTACAACAGAAATTGAAAGAGGCATAGAACAGACATAAAAGTTATGCAGACCAAAAGAGAAGACACTTAGAGTTTCAAGTGGAAGATCATGTTTACTTAAAATTTAAAGCCCGAAAGAGTTCACTAAAAACAAAATAACTGTGCCAAGTTGGCACCTAGGTTGTGTGGGCCCTTCGAGATCTTAGCTCGAATTGGACCTGTGGCATATCAACTTGCACGTCGTACCAATCCAAAATTTCATAATGTGTTTTATGTTTCTTTGTTAAAGAATTATGTTAATAACCTGACTCATATGATCGATTGGACCTTGGTGTATATGGAACTAGAAGGAGAGTTCCAAGAGGAACCTTTGTGCATTCTGGACCAAAGAAAAATAGTACTTCGGAATGAGAGTCCTTGCCTAGGTAAAAGTGCAATGGAAGCACTTTAGTTCTGGGAAGGCCACTTGGGAGTTGGAGGGAGATTTGCAGAAATATCATCCAATCATGTTCCAAGAAAGGAATGAACATTGAGGACAATGTTTTATTGAAGGGGGAAAGGATGTGACATCCCCCAAAAATATATTATTTTTGAATTCGAAAATGATTAGGAAAATTATTCTGTTTTTGGTAAATTCAAATCTGGAATTTTTTTCCATTTATGCAAATTCCGAATTTCAAATTTGGTAAATTGTAATTAATTACTATGACCATTGGGAAGACATCTGATTTAACCCAACTAACTATTTGATTATGACACTTGTATGAAAAAAGAATATTTTATATTTATTGCAGGAGGACAAATGGAACAACCATGTTAAATTCAGTTGATCATGACTCCATGAGTGGGGCACATGTTGGAACTAACTCAGGGCTGATTGTTACAAGTGGAAAATCTTGGATTTGGCCATTGGTAGCCCCTGAAAATTAGGGATTTAGAAAGCTGCAAAAATTGCCAAGAGAGGGAAAAATAACTAGGCAAAAAAAATTATTTTGATAAATAGAATATGTGAGGAGGCAGGACGTTGCCAAGTATGCTGGGGAAAGGAATTACCTCTTTATGTTATCAACACTATTTTTTTTTATAAAGTGTGAGGCAAGGAGAAGTATGTCGGGGAAAAAAATTTCTGATTGCTTATCGTTATAAACAATATTGATTGAGTGTGAGTCAAGGAGAATATTTTCTAGAGTTGAACGACATTTGTTGAGAAGGAGTTCTGAGTTATCCCCCATGGATTCATGGTCAGGCTAGGGGGTGAACAGGACAAGTGATTTGGATGCCCTATTCTACAGTTGGGAAGAATGTGGTTGCTCCCTTTGTCGTCCCACGACTGGTGTAGATATGTTTATCTACTCCTTCTCTCTTTGAATGATCATTTATATTGATGTACTATATATTTTAATTCTGCATCGAAGTATTTATATGGATGAAATCTGTTGAATATTTTTTAATGGAGTCTGAGCGAATCTTGTATGTCCATTTAATTATGGATGATTGTTATTTTTTTTATTTAGAATATTACATAAAAGGTACGTCTAGTTAAATATTTGGAAGGGTCCCTGTTGTAGATTATCCCATTGTTGTAATATGATAAAATGTAGGAACACAACATGATTATCTGTTATAGGAACATCACTAATACTATAATGAATGGACTGATAAAACGATTGAGGATCTTCATCTATGGTAGGGATAGAATGGAAATAACAAATTTCATTACAAGCCACTGTGTATTGGACGTGACAAGAAAAAAATTATTGTATATGAAAAGTAATAAACTAATCAAGCATATTTAAGTACGAATATCTAAGAGTTTCTACCTGTCATGAGATCATATGCCTTTAAGTATTCAAATTCTATAGTTAGACTATTGTTATAATGGGATAACCTGTAGGAAAAAAACCTTCGAGTTAATTATGCTTTGTTGTGTAAACTATCTGTGTCTATGAATGGAACCGAGTTAGGTAGATATACCTATGTGTTTACATTTCTGTAGGTAAATATGCAGGGCCTTAGTACTTAATTGAGATTTCCATTTATGTACGTATTAAACAAGAATCAAGATGAAACTATACCTATTAGAGTAAATCACTATATATATATAGAGAGAGATATGTATATAGTTATGTATATATGTAATTAAAGGTGGAAATATGTACAGATGTTAATGGAAAGTTAAATTGAATTCCCTACAATAGGAATGGTAATATATACCTATATACATGCACATATTAGACAATTAATATACCAGCTGTTCTAACAGCCATGTAGAACCAACTATGCAAATAAATATAATTAAAATGACCTCATATATAGGAAGTTCTTTGGATTTAATTAGGGATGTATCTATAAATTATATATGCAGATATGACTACTTTGACAAAATCATACCCTTCTTAATTATCCTTTGTATAGATTCCCTCAGTTGATAGTAATGACCTAGGAAATATTGAAGGATAGACAAAAACGAAATGACTATATATTTACATATTTCTGTAATAAGCTATACAGAGTAATAACATTACTATAGAATCGATGCATGACAAGAATAAGAATTCATATAGGATTATATACATTTTTATACATAATTATGTATACTTAATACCTGTACAATAGTTTGATATTCTGGTGTTCTTTTTCGTTGAGATTTGATTTAAAAATGATGTGGGTCTTTGGAAATATATAATTCCATGCAATGCATGACTACAAGTTAAGAATGTAAGGAAAACAAACATTGAAATAAAGTAGAGGAGAATAGTCTAACTAAGTGTTAGTGGAATTTATGGAATACATAATGACAAAAGATAAAATAGTATGCAAAATCGAAATAAGATCGAAGGAAAGAATCGAGTCAGAATAACTGTCCATGAAGGCTTGTTGAATTCCATTCTAGAATCATTCGTTTAGAGATCCATTTCTCAGCAAGAATGAATGTTCATATTGCCACCCCCCCCAAAAAAATAGAATATACAACTCTTAAACTATAATCATATTCTAAATCGTGTGATTCAATAATATATTTGTTACCACGATGTTAACCTCTACTTTAGAATCGTATCAGCTCATAGAAAAACTAGGCCATGCATTTGAGAGAAACGAATTGAAACCCAAATACCTTTTCCGCCTTGACAAGAACCGGCATCCGTAGTTGTACACAGTCAAATTCCCTGCAAGTAATTTCAAAATTTACATTAGTATTATATAACAGAAAATAAGATGGATAAAGTTTTCAACAGAAGGACAAAGGATAGAAAGAGTTTGAGTCAGAATGGTACTTAACTCATGACTGAAGATTAGGCAACTTTTGCTTATCGTGTTTTGGTTTGATAGAGGTCCCAGGCCAAGGGGAGGATGTTCCTAGGTTCTCCTGATGGGTACCCTTGCAACAATAGTGTCCCATCATTAGTGTTGTTACCAATGATGGATAAATCCATTGCTTTATGAAATGAAATAATATAAATAGTACTAACACTTGAATTACGAATTACATAAGACGGGCCGTGCGAACAGGCCGAAGGTCCATGTCAGGGACCTTTAGTATTGGCGTTGTGGTCAACAACTCTTTCAGCCTTCGAAATGCTTCCACGCATTTCTCGGTCCAAACAAACTTCTTGTTTTTCTTCTGCAATTTCGTGATCGGATTTGCTATCTTCGAAAATCCCTCGACAAACCGTCGATAGTATCCTGCTAAACCCTTAAAACTATGCACTTCAGTGACATTCATTGGTGCAGGCCATTCCATAATAGCCTCAACCTTTGCGGGATTCACGGCGATACCTTCGTGAGAGATGACATGCCCTAAGTAGTGAATCCTCGATTAATAAAAAGAGCATTTAGACAACTTCCCATACAATTTGTGCTCTCATAGACACTGTAGTACCAAGCGCAAGTGATCATCATGCTCCTCCATCATCCGAGAGTAGATCAAGATATCGTCAATGAATACTTGGACGAACTTGTCCAAGTACTCACGGAACACCCCGTTCATCAAACTCATGAATACCCTTGGGGCGTTTGTCAGTCCAAATGGTAAAACAGTAAACTCGTAATGTCCAAATCTCATCTTAAAGGCGCTCTTAGGGACGTCATCCTCCTTGATCCGTAACTTGTGATACCCTGATCACAAATTGATCTTGGAGAACACCGTCGTACCCTTCATTTGATCGAACATATCATCAATTCTTGGTAAGGGATACTGATTCTTGATCATAGCCTTGTTCAGTTGACGGTAGTCAATGAAAAGCCTCCATGATCTGTTCTTCTTCCGAATGAAAATAACTGATGCACCCCACGGTGACACACTAGAGCGTATCAGTCCCAGGTCCAACAACTCCTTCAGTTGCATTTTCAGCTCTTGCAACTCTGGGGTCGACATCCGATAAGGCGTTCTTGCTATCGGTTCGGTCCCCAGTTTCAGGTCCATGGTAAACTCCAATTCCCTTTCTGGTGGCATCCCAGGTAACTCCTCTGGAAACACGTCCGCAAACTCCTTCACCACCGGAAGGTGTTCTAGACCTTCTGCTACTCCCTTTTCATTTAGCACGAGGATCACATAAAGCTTGCACCCCTTGCGTATACTCTTCTGTAATTGTAAGGAAGAGACGAACCTTAGGGATACTCCATGGTTCCATCCTACAATCACACGTCTCTGTCCTTCATCATTGACCAAGCTCAACCATTTCATCTTACAGTTGAGTATCACCTCATGTGATTCCAACCAATCCATACCAATCATGATGTCATAAGATCCTAAGATCATGACGTACAAGTTGACCCTCATGAAAAACTCTCCCAGGTTAAGGGCACAACTCGTAACCTTTCCTCCAACCTTCTATTTATCTCTTGAATCCATCTCTACGAAGATAAACTCGTCCTGTTCGACTGCCTTTACCTTAATCCTTTTTAGCGTTGCACTAGAAATGAAACTCTCAGTAGCACCTGGGTCTATCAAAATACTAAGGGTCTGGTCAGCGATAGTACCTATCCTTTCGAGCATAGTCGACTGGTGCTCTTCCTGGCGGTTATTCACCGCCACATGAATCCGATGGCCTTGCCCATATCTCCCACGGTAGTGGGTTCAACTGAGTCAGACACTCTGGTCCTCTCCATAGGACAATAGCACTGGTAGTGTGGCTTCCCACACATCCAACACCCCTTATTCGGCCCAGTAGTCCTGGTACTCGAAGTAGAATATGATGGCCCACCGGCCTGGAACCCAGGTCTGTTCTGCTGAACATGAATAAACTATTGTTGCTACGGGCAATGCTGCTACTGATGTTGTGGTCCCCGATAAGGTGCCCGCTGCTGAGGCGATGGTTGTCGGGGTGTAGTGAAAGTGGATCCTCTCTAGATACCACGATATCCTGACGTATGTCTCGCTGGTGTCTAATGTTGCGGTGTACCAGATGAACCCTGCCCTGCTGGTCTCACTGGAGTCCTAGTTTAACCCCCACTGATAAGATCCTCCTCTGCTATGAGAGCCTTTTGGACAGCGTCGTGCAAGGTTTGAGGCATCAAGATCCTAACCTTTGCACGTAGGCTGTCGTTAAGGACGAACATGAACCTGTTGACTGGAGCAGCTCCATAAAATGTGCCTCGTACTCGGACACCGTACGACCTCTCTGTCATAATGAGTTGAACTCATTGAGCAGACGCTCAATGAATTCCTCTGAAAGGTACCTCTCTCGGAGCCGTTCCTCGAACAGTTCCCATGACACGTCTTCAACGTCCATGTTCAGTTGTGGTAGGAGTGTCCTCCACCATAGAAGAGCGCTCCCCTTCAGTTGGAAGGCTGCCATGCAGACCTTCATGTTGGAGGTATAATCGCGAAGTGCAAAGCACATCGCCATATTCTCCAACCATGCCTCGGCTGCGGTGCCATCCGGGGCACCAAAGAACTTGAGAAATTTAACCTTCTCGAGGTCACAGTGAATGCTACCTGTAACGTCTGGTGCGTGCGGTGGAACCTCAGCGGGTGCCAGCACCCTGGCCTCGTCTCTGTCCAATCAGCTGATCAGTGCCTCAGACATGCACTGAAAAGACCTCATCATCCCGACCACGTCTCCAATTGTTATTTTCTCCTATCCAAGAACTTACTTGCCTCCCTGGGGGTTAGACCCCTCAGGCGTGGATGCTACTGGAGGCATCACGCCTCCTCCCCTAGCACCCCGTCTTCTTCCTCCGCGACGTCCTCTAACCATAATTACCTGCACACACACAATCAACTCGATCAGCAACAGTATAATCAAATCTAATCATGTCAACGAAAGCCGTAGAGAATCCCAAGTCGTGGGTCGAACCCGCTCTGATACCATATGTAACGAACCTCCTCGTTACGACAACAACTCTGATAACAGGTGCGATTTTTTTTTTTTTTTTTTTAAGGTGTGTGTGTGCATGTAAAAAGGAAACAAACACACTTGACTCTATGTCTCCACCCGATGACTAACTAGATGCAACCACGATGATAAAAAACAAGAAGACATAAGGCGCACAACAAGTAACTACAAGCATAAAATGACATATTGGGTTATGTACAGTACAAACACAAAAGGAAGAATCCATAGTAGTATATTTTACTATTTCTGCATAGGAAAGAAGGGCGTTTAATCTTAGTTCTCTACTCCGGAAAGAGAGAAGGTTAGATAGGCTCCTGGCTGACTACTCAGGCAGAAACTAGTAATCTCTGTCAGGAGGTCGCAATGGTGGGAACTCTGCTTTTAAAGAGCCCGAGACTACTGATACGACCTTAGAGGTGTGTCGCAAGAGTGGGAACCCTACCTTTAAAGGGCCCGAGACTCTTGATACGGCACTGGATTCTTTACACAACAATAAATCACACACACAGACTTACATACAGAGCGACTAGCTTTATCAAATTGAAGAGACTGATATCATACAACTGTGAGTTTGGACAATTCCAGTGATCGTACTAACCCTGAAATTAATTAACAATCTCAATACATCCTATATGTTACATACATCATAAAATTACAATAACAGTATCTTAACAACCTCACATCCTATGTTATAAAAACCTTGCAACTAAAACATCAATCACCAATCGCATTACTCCTTGTATGCTACCAATGCAATGAAGTTACAATAAATTTACCATAAAATAAATCAACATTACATTTACATTACCATAACCTTTCCCATTAATTAATAATAAAAAGAAATCATTACCGTAGCAATTAACATGAAGCATTACATTACAGGATTCTTCCATTGTGCGTAAGTCTCATTCATCAGGCAACATGTCATTCAAATCTTAAATAATCATGGGCGTGAGAATAAGTAAGTTTAAGCCATCATTAGAAATAACTTTATAAAAACTAAATATCTAGATCCACCATATACTACATAAATCCTCAATGCGGAAAAACTAAATCTATGTCGATCATTCACTGCATACTAACCACTGCTCAAGCAACGATAACTAAAACCATCGGTATTGCATCCATAAGGCCATAAGGTGCCATCTAAAACAACACTAAATATACATCAATAAGCCAGTCGGAAATTCATTAAGGTTGAACATAAGTGACGTTACTAGTAGGCCAACTAGAATGACTAAAATTTAACTAAGCCAATTTGCAATGCACGTTAAACGCATCTAGTTCTATCAGGGTGAAAAGGCACTCCAACTATAATCTGACATTCCTCCACCTAGCATTTTACAATAGTGCGTAATTGCTAACCCATTACTACTATTGCAGTATTGTAATTAAAGTAATACATATAACTAAATTATAAGACTGTGGAAACGATTACAGTAATTAAAGTAATGAATCCAACAAATGAAACCATCAATATAGCAATTACCTAGTTATCTATTTTAAGGCAAAGGCCTTAGTGAACCTTATCATATCGTTATTCCGTTTACCCCATTTGAACAATGAAAAATCGAAGTAGTTTAGAAAGTAGACTTAATATGTTGTTGACTAAAAGCAACTAAGAAGGGTTAGTTTTTAAATATCGGTTTCAGCCTTGTAAGTAAGGTAAAGGTGTAAATATTGACGTTCACAAACTTCTTTACAATCTGAGGTTTCATTGAAATGATTCTAAGAACAAATTAGTCAAGATAATACTCAGCTAGACAATGATTAAAACAATACACAAATTGCATGAAGGCATTACCCGCTAAAATTTATGTTAAGCCAATTTCTTCTTATCCCAAATTTAAGACAAAATTGCTAGATTTATTAGGAAACGGTGGTTGATCTATAAGGAGTTATAGATCCCAATTTTTGGATTGTTATGTGACCTACCAAACTATGAGGTTGATTGGAACGAAACGTAATACAACCTTCTCAAGAGAGGTGACAGTGATGCCCCTCACTCACATTGAAGTCTATAATATTTCTAATGATTACAGAACCATCGTCATTCTGAATTCTAAACGGTAGAACCCTAAAGTTCCCATAAAAGGGAAAATCAAATGGTAAATAGTAAAGTTGAAAAACTGGTAAAACACCACAATCATTCTAAATTAGAGGTACATTATAAAACTGTAAACTATTATATTGATATTTATAAGGAGAGAACAACAATATTCAACTAAGGTAAAAATTTTAGAACAAAGGGAATTGTTACCCCGTTTACTGCCAAAGTTGCGACAGCTGCTACTGGTAGGAATGCTAGCTAAGAGCCAGTACAACTGTCGTTCCCACGCCCACTAAAAGTAGTAAACAGAGGTATAAATTTCCGTGACATTTTCTACCAGTCACGCCATTGTTCACGATCTGACCTGAGCACCAGTTGCGGGCTTCAACATTGCGTCTATTCCATCGTAAATTCTCAATCCTTCATTACGCACATTCGTTATCAAAGCATTAAAACAAGGCAGGGTGGGTGAACAGTGGTATTACTGAGGTTAGACGGTGTGAATGGTAAATGCTGAGTGAACAGTGAGTAGTTACCAATATTGACATGGTGCAGACTGTAGGGTAAAACCGATCAGTCAATCAATTATTTCCAGGCGGTGGCGACCAACACAAACGCAGTAAGGATAAATTTCCTGTAATTAGTGGCTCGAAAAAAAAAACCCGCAGAGGTAAGGGTAAGGCAGAACTCGTCTAGTCAACGGGTTACACACCAGCATTTCTGTTTAAACCAACGCTAGCCTAGGGATCATGACTATGCCTATGGATCAACATTCAAGGAAATAATTTGAAAGGGTAAAACACCCGGTGGGATTGCCAGACGAAATTCAGATTTACGATTTTACAATCGATTGCCATTCATCATCACCGAAGGAATTCGAATTTTACTTCTTTTTATTTAAGGAATTAACAGAGGTAACAGTATATCTAAAAGAGAAAGAAATCTCCATTTAAAACGCATCCCTATAGGTATAACATTGCATTAAACTATAACAGTGATTTGCTAAGGACAATAACACTGCTCGTCAGTAAATTTAGGTGCGACTATACCCTACCCGGGATTAAACAACTGCTAATTGTAAAGAAGAAGTGTGAGGATCACCGTGGAAAGCGTTAGAGAGGGAGATCTTGGTAAGAATACAGAGGCTTCAGATAAACGTCGTTCCAGTTGCTAGAATTAAGCTATCGGTCTTATTCTCATAGTTTGCAGAAAAAAATTTAAATTTTTATTTACTGTAATCACCACTTCCATTTTCTATAGCAGAATTAAATTTTCAACCATCACAGTAGTAATAAGAAAAATTGAACAGCATCTAGCTCAAGAAAAAATACATCCATGTACAAATCAACATACAAATTAAGCATAAGTTCCTAATGCATACTACTCTACCCAAAATACAATTCATACCGTTGCCTTAACGCCCGCCTCGTATGACGTCTGCGCGCTCCGTGTCGCTCCCGCTCGTCGACTGTCGAGACCTCATTGGTACCTCCCAGCCAATATCTAGGGGTACGTTTCTTCCCCCTTAGCCCCTCGAGCCACAAAGGGGTCACACACAATCCAGATGGTCTGTCTAGCTTCCCAGCTCGCCTCGCAAGGCCGAGCTACCACTCCTATCCAAGATGGAAAATCCTAACTCTCCACAAGTAATCAGTCAAGTCACAATTCCGACAGCGTAACGTTACGCTGACAACCCATCCCTTTCTTCCTCATCTTCCCTTTCTTTTATAGAGTTTTTCCCACCTCCAACTTTCCCTAAATCACATTTTAATTAAGTTTTAATAAAAATTACTAAATGATCTCCTTCACACAATTGTCGTCCATCCCCCTCTTTCCTAAAGTAATTATTTTCTTTAATTTATTAATTTACTCATTTCCCTCACCCACCTAGAGTTGCCCCTAAATTCACTCCTAGGTGTTCCTAGATTCCCTTACAGGTTTAATTACTTTCCCTAAAATGAAGTTGTTAATTTTAGTTCATTTTAGAAGGTTCTTAATTGCAAATTCCTTACTATGTTGACCTCGTTTTTTACCATAAGTTCCCATCTTTCCTTTATTATGTTTCCTCCATTTACTTAGTTTCCCAATTCTTATTATTCCCTTCTTTCCCCTTTTTATTAGACCCAAAATGGTAGTTGCGCTATTAAATCTTTCCCATTTATTATTTAT
>JASDQU010254122.1:430-16101 GCA_032191745.1 Picea mariana | reverse complement strand
AACCATTGTTTTTTTGGCTCCCCATAGTCAGACTCTAGATAGAGTTAGAATTTGATGGAAAAATGTTTATCTCTCTGAAATACCTTTCCAATGAGCTATCACGTGCCTAAAACCAAGGTCGTATGCAAAATTTATGACCCTAGG
This sequence comes from Picea mariana, assembly GCA_032191745.1. Classification (NCBI taxonomy): domain Eukaryota; kingdom Viridiplantae; phylum Streptophyta; class Pinopsida; order Pinales; family Pinaceae; genus Picea; species Picea mariana. The sequence continues at coordinate 15,957 of JASDQU010254122.1, read as the reverse complement.
AAGTTGAGGTACCAAATTACACCAACTTACCCATAGGGCCGACATGACTTTTGGTGTTTCACCTTCTAGGGTTAGGTTTTTTTATGTCTAGGGTTTTTTCATTCATGATTAATATGAAAAGGGTCTATGGAGCCTCATTGTAATCCATTCTTATCATAGGGATGCGCATATCATTCACATCTCTTCTCAGAGATAGCTACCACCATTCGAGCAAGTTTCAGTTCTGTATTTTTACAGTTTCAACCTATTTCATTATTTAATAGAAGATATTGTTCACTGAATATTTTTGTTATTATTCCTATCTTTGTGTTTATGGTATTCAGTCTATAATCAGTTCGTTCCGCTCCTAAATATGGATCACAAGGCCGAAGATTGTCAGAAACTAGAACCCAAATTGTATGGTCCTTATATAGTTCTGAAGAGCGTGGTACATGTGGCCTATTAGTTATCTTTTCCCAGTCATTCTAAGATCCATCTTGTTTTTCATGTGTCCTACTTAAATAAGGTGATTTGAACTATGTTCCAAAATCAAACCAACATCCCCGAGTTTGATGAAGAACGTTCCATTTCGTTGTAGCCACAAGCAGTCTTGGAAAAACGTGAGCGTCATCTCCATCAATGCACCATCACGGAAGTGTTAGTATAGGGGAATGATACAACTCCACCAGATGCCACCTAGGATCTAGTTATCATTGTGCAACAATTTCCTCATCTCAAGCCTTGAGGATAAGATGTTTTTTAATGGGGAGGGCATGTTAGGGACCTAACCTCCCTACATAGATGATTTTAGGGGATAAATTTCACAAATGGGATAATTTTCAATGGTTTTTCCCCAAAAAATATTCTCCAATTTCTATTTTTTCTAAAAATGATTCGCCCATATTTCATAGAATAAAATCATTTTACCTTAAAAATCGCTATAATTTTATAGAAACTATATAAAATCTTTCGAAATTTAAATATTTTTACAAAAGTATCGCCAAACATTTCACATTTTACATATGAATGACTAGTAATACTATCCTATGTTTCTACATTTTAATATAAATTTATATCCTTAAAAGTATCCCCACCTCCCTAACCCCTCACGTAGGTAGAATAATATATTTTCCATGTAATAAAGGCCAATATTAATAAGGCCTAGTAATAACGAAGAATAAGTCAAATGTAAGAATACCTAATAGAAGATTCCTATTCTAGAAGATCTTCCTCTAGATTGTTCTTTTGGTAAATAGATTTATTATAAATAGGAGTCGAGGGCATGAGAAGTTGTGTCTTGTAGATTATTGTAATAGAGCTATGTTGTGTTGGAGGTTTCCCCCTCAAATAGGGAAGTGAACATTGCTATCATTAATAAAAGTGCTCTTTCTAGTGTTATTATGATATTATTCTAATATTGATATAGTTATATCATTGTTTTTCTTCCATTTCTTGTTAAATATTTTTGTTCTCCATACTATATTATATCTGGAATATTGCAGCAGTAGTAGAAAAAAACAAGGATGGTTTCACTCAAGTGACAGGAAAATAATGCAATTCCCTAAAAAAACAGTCAATATTCAAGCTAAAGCACCTTCCATCAACAATTATTTTGAAATATTGAATCAAGCTCAAGAAAATGAGGAGATGGAAGGCATGTGCCCCGATCCCCCCAGTGTGTAGGAGAAAGAAGATACGTAACTGATTCAAGATCCTATTATTGAGAAAATTGCACCATCATCTTACCCGATCTTGGTGGTAGGAGAGAAATTTTCAGAAGATGGAGGAGACATGATGATTGAACTAAACAATTAAGAACTAACTGAAATAGGCCTTGTAACTCTTGAGGAATATTATACTAATAAGGAATTGTTATCCCTTCCTCATGATCAGATCCAAAAATTCCATAAGGTCTACTTAGATTCTACAGCCGAAGCAACCTCTAGATCTATCCTAGGGATGAGTATTCAAAGGGATCCACTAAATGAATATAACAAGCACTTAAGAGAGGAAATAGGTGAGTTAGAAAATCAACCCAATAATTGATTCAAGATGTAGGAAATTTCATGGTCAACTCAGGTCAGATCTAGTTGATCATTGACATTTTTCATCCCATCTCCTCTCAACCTTCATCTTGAACCTCATCTCATTCAACATATGGGATATGAACATAAGGAATAAACAAAGGCTCCTTTGAAACCATATTATAGAAGAAAATCTTGATATTTTATTCCTCCAAGAAAAACAAATGTTGGAACTAAGCTTGATCTCATCTTAGAAAGGTGTTGGGGATTGTTGTCGCAAGAGTTGGTTCTAGGTTGTAATAGAGCCAAGCCTTAGCACATTTTAAATGAAATAAATTTTGTCACTCGGACTTGACTTGGNAAGATCGAACCACTTTTGATTAGAAACTGCCCTTTCCAACCCGAGAGGGATCTCTCGAAAATATGTCACAATAGGATAACTCAATAAGCTTAACAGTGGGAAAATCTGTGGGTAACATAAAGTTTTGGGTTTTTAGGGTTGATGGGTTGGACCGGAAAGTAATCCACTGGGCATGGAGTCAAATGATCAAGCAAGTAATAAGAGTGTTTTGTCAATGGAAATCCATGGAGCAGAGGCGAGATAGAAGCTGATTATAGAGGGAAGGATTTATAAAAGGTATGGTAGCAGAATAAAGAGAAAACATATCAAAATCCAAGGAGAACTTAGTAATGAGTGAATCCCAAGCATAAATCAGTGGAAAGAGATATTTGAGACACAACATCTAGCAAGGATGAATTTTGAACCTTCATATCTCTACAAGAAACAACCTATAACCTATCCAACAACAGAGCATCTAACAAATGGATGAATTCCATTATAAACACAGTTACAAATCAGGAATAAAATGGAAATAAAACCAAGTGAAATGATGTGAAAATGAAGCAATAAGACATTCTCTGCAAACAAAATCACAAGAATCTCTGATATAGATCGAAAATGCTCTGCACTCTTTTATTAAACATGAAATTGAGTGCTACAGCCCAGGAGTAATACTCCTCTCCTCTTCTCCTTTTACAAATATGCCTCATATATGTATTGAGGTCGAAATTCTCTCTAATCTAAAAGATAACAATAGTTACAACCAATTCCTGAAACTTTCTGCCATAGAAAATGGGCCAAACTGCCGAAAAATAAGATTGCGGTTATGAATCTGTATCTCTCGAATAACAAAAACCGTGTATAAAATGAAAGAGGATTTTGTGAATCTATTTATTTTGAGAAAAAACCTCTCTCAGTTCTTTGAGACCCCTTTTAATTTTTCCCAAATCTGCATTTAACAAACATGTGTCGAAATAGGAAAATATGAAATCCGAAAACTAGGTCTCGGAGATAAATTTGATTCTCCCAATGTGTCACACCTATAGAAAAACTGAAAGAGGCTAATGATCTCTGATGTGTTAGACACAAAACCCTCTAGCCATTTCTCAAAATGATACTCTAGTCGCTCTGAAGCCTCATATGAAAATGATGGCTAAGCACAGTAAAAATGCCATATTTCTGAAAACAAACCTCATCTCGCAGGATACTTTTGACTGCCTTACCAAGCTCAAAATTAAATTATGAAGACACCAATGGACATATTAGGATTTGTATATGTTGATTTACTATTCGATCATGAAAAACAACCTCTCCACGGCTGAGAAAATTGTGTTTTTCTAAATCTATTTTGCATATGACTGGAGTCCCAATTTTGGGTTTTCAGGATTCGGGGAAATGAAGCAGTGGTTATTAAAATATTCATGTCGGCCAAATCCCTGATGTAAAAATCCCCGAAATAGATTTCGGCTTTTACATTGCACTCTTTAGGGCCTTCGGGTTTCGGGTATCATGATCTCAAGAGTTATGACATGCAAGGAATCTTGAATCGTGAAATCGCGATGGGATTAATTAGACAATAATCATTTGTTTTAATCTCTTAATTAATCACAATTAGCAATTAATATTTAACCTTTCGTGGATTTAAGTTTTGGGACTTCGATAATACTTGACGCGAGAAATCCTGAATCGTGAAATTGCGATGAGATTTATTAACGTTAATATTTCTTAATCTTTATTTGACACGACTTATCCTTTAATACTTTAGTGAATTCAAGGATCGGGGCTGTAGTTATTAAGATATCTACGTTGGCCAAATCCTCGACGACAAAAAACCCGTACTGGTGAGATCTTTATCCATGTGGATTAATGCTGGGTGTATGTGTTTGTTCCACTGCCAATGCTTCCATTCATTCTCCTAAGTGACTGAAATCCAAAATTTCAATATTTGTTACAACAGAGGCTCCATCTAGGGATGGTGCTTTCCTACAAAGTGCCAATAATAGTAGACCACGTGCCTTCATCCATTGAGCGGCCTGAAATCATTCTTATCAAACTCTGAACTTTGTCGCTTTACTTGCACCTTTCCGAAACAAAAAACTGCTTATGCATTCATTGGGCTATTGAGTCGTAATTCTTTAAACAAAACCATACTGGATTCCAAACTAAACCGGAAACATACTAAAAACCATTGTTGTACTCTAGTGCTCAAAGTTAATCTTATTTATATACATCACCTACTCTAACCGATATCGTTGCTTTGTTCAAGTATAGGAAAACTTCCAAATCAACCAAGCAAGTATTCAACTAACAAACTTAATTGTACTTCCATCTTTGAGCAAAAGGATGACCGGAGCAACTGAACATTTCAAAACATGCCCTGGGAGCAGGTACTTACAGTTTTGAAATTCAGACTTCAAGAAGTTGGAAATAAAAAATTCAGTCCCCCATTTTGACTCCATATAAACTGCTACTGCATCATAGAAGGGAAGAGATATACCACTTTCACAATTAATTCATACTTCCTCCTGTTGAGCAAGTTGTCTGAAATGTTTTTTTGCACTTTGTCCACAGCTGATTTTTTCTTCCACTGGTGCAAAAATGTCACATTGAAACTTACTGGTACGTTGCTCAATGGATGCTAAACAGGGAGGAGAGATCAATTGTTTCAGTAACCCCTCCTTATGTCCTTCACCTACTATGCAAAGATCTTCTTGGTAGCTTTCATACATAGGTTGGTCTCTTTCATGATGTTGCTGATTTCTTTCTTGTTGAACCAAAGTTTCTTGCTGCTCAACATCTTCAGAAACACTTTCATCACATTCATCAAACAAAGGAGGACTGTTGTAAATTTTCACGTGTGATGAAAAATAAATCTTCTCTTCTTGTTCTTCTGGATATTCATCATAAACAGGTTCATCAGATAACTTAGGAGTGTCATCAGTCAAACAAATGTTAGAAATATCAACTGTGAAGCTATCTATCTCAGATCCACACTCCTCCAAATCATAGTCTAAAGCATCTTTAAACAACAAGAATTCTTCAAGGTTATTAAACATGACAACCCTATATTCTTCATGAAACAAAACAATGTCTACAACATGATCCTCTGGCCGGAAATAATCATCATAGATTGGTTTACTAACTTCCTCTAAAGTTCCATGGTTGTCATGATTTAAACTTAGATTTTCATTTTCAATAATAGAAGAAGTTTCACTCACATGTTCAAGACTATGTGAATGCTACAGATCTGTGTAAGCAGGGGTTGCAACATGACTGTTCAGGAGCAGATCTATCTCTTCTTTTGTTAAAGGAGGAGGTGGTCTATGCAATTTATAGAGCAAGAAACTATTGTTTTCTTTCTCTTCTACATGTTGACCATGATGTTGAATATATTCTTCTTGAATGTGATCACAAGAGCTATCATATCCTACTTTTTTATCAGCCAACTCTTCTTCATACTGATTATCTTCATCGACTTGAGGAATTTATGATATTCCTTACTCCTCTTCAAGAAGATGTGTTTGATCTATTTGTCTTATGAATTTTATATTACAACAATCTTCAAAAAGTATTTCAGCTGAATAGATTCTTTTACAATGCTGATGAAAAAGTATGTGAAAATATTTCAATGAAGGAAAACTAGAATGAGGTAAAGATTTATACTAGAGTCTAGCATCTCTTTCCAATGAAAACATAAACAGTTTCATGAGGACATCTTCATGATGTATATTTAATTCATCCATGAGCTTGTGGAATTCAAACAAGTGTTGGATAGGATTTTCGTCCGTATATTCTCCAAATTTAGTAAGGACATCTTCCCAAACTTTAATGCCTGGAATAGTGTTTGGGAAACCATAAACCTTTGCAAAGTCTAGAGGAGCAAACCTTGCATCAATCCGAGCGACGAACGAATCCGACATTTTGAGACTAGTGGAGTCACTGGTGAATCATGTAGAGTCTTCGAACTAAGTAATCGCCAGGTGAATGATCACAGCCAATTGAATTCCTATCCCTTGTTCACCATCAAGAAATATATCTGAAATTTTTGTCGTATCCCAGAGAAGATAACTTCTTTCCTCCTTCCCCGACAATTGCGCCAGAAAATGTTTTCGCAAGTGTTGGTTCTAGGCTGTAATAGAGCCAAGCCTTAACACATTTTAAATGAAATAAAGTTTGTCACTCGAACTTGAATTCGGTTGCATGCAAGTACATTCCGAGATAACCTCGAACCACTTTTGATTGGAAACTGCCCCTTCCAACCAGAGAGGGATCTCTTGAAAATATGTCACAATAGGATATTCAATAATCTTAACAGTGGGCAGATCTGTGGGTAACAGAAAGTTTTGGGTTTTTAGGGTTGATGGGTTGGACCGGAACTTAATCCATTGGGAATGGAGTAAAATGATCAAGCAAGTAATAAGAGTGTTTCGTCAATGGAAATCCATGGAGAAGAGGCGAGATAGAAGCTGATTATAGAGGGAAGGATTTATAAAATGTATGGTAGAAGAATAAAGAGAAAACATATCAAAATGAAAGGAGAACTTAGCAATGAGTGAATTCCAAGAATAAATCAGTGGAAAGAGATAGTTGGGACAGAGCATCTAGCAAGGATGAATTATGAACCTTCATATCTCTACAAGAAACAACCTATAACCTGTCCAGCAATAGAGAATATAACAAACAGATGAATTCCATTACAAACACAGTTACAAATCGAGAAGAAAATGGAAATAAAACCAAGTGAAATGATGTGAAAACAAAGCAATAAGACATTCTCTGCAAACAAAATCAGAAGAATCTCTGATATAGATCCAAAATTCTCTGCACTCTTTTATTAAACATGAAAATGAGTGATATAGCCCAGGAGTACTACTCCTCTCCTCTTCTCCATTTAAAATTATGCCTCATATATGTATTGAGTTTGGAATCCTCTGTAATCTAAAAGATAACAATAGTTACAACCAATTCTTGAAACTTTCTGCCATAGAAAATGGACCAAACTGTGGAAAACTAGGGTTGCAGTTATGGCTCTGTATCTCTCGAATAGCGACAGTTTTGTATAAAATGAAAGATTCTTTTTTGCATCCATTTATTCTAAGAAAAAACCTCTCTTAGTTCCCTGAGACCCCTTTTCATTTTTCCCAAATCTTCATTTAACAAACATGTGTCGAAACAGGAAACTATGAAATCCGAAAATTAGGGCTCGGAGATGGATTCAATTCTCCCAATGTGTGACACCTATAGGAAAACTGAAAGAGGCTAATGATATATGATGTGTTAGGCACAAAATATTCCAACCGTGTCTCAAAATGATACTCCAGTCGCTCAGAATCCTCATTTGAAAATGATGGCTTAGCACAGTAAAAACACCATATTTCTGAAAACAAACCTCATCTTGCGGGGGACTTTTGATAGCCTTACCAAGCTCAAACTTAAATTCTGAAGACACTAATGGACATATTAGGATTTTTAGATGTTGATTGACTATTCGAATGCAAAAAACAACATGTCCACGGCTGAGAAAATTGTGTTTTTAAAAAGTCGTTTTGCATATGACTGGACTCCCAATTTTGGGTTTTCGGGATTTGGGGAAATGAAGCAGTGGTTATTAAAATCTTCACGTCGGCCAAATCCCTGATGGAAAAATTCCCAAAATACATTTCGGATTTTACATTGCACTCTTTCAGGCCTTCGGGTTTTGGGTATCATGTCCTCAAGAGTTATGACATGCAAGGAATCCCAAATCGCAAAATCGTGATGGGATTAATTAGACAATAATCATTTGTCTTAATCTCTTAATTAATCATGATTAGCAATTAATATTTAACCTTTCATGGATTTAAGTGTCTAGACTTTGATACTACTTGATGCGAGAAATCCCAAATCGTGAAATTGAGATGAGATTTATTAACATTAATCTTTCTTAATCTTTATTTGACCTGACTTATCCTTTAATACTTTAGTGAATTCGGGGATCGGGGTTGTAGTTATTAAGATATCTACGTCGGCCAAATCCGCGATGGAAAAAAACATGGACTCGTGATCTCTTTCTCCATGTGGCTTAATGCTTGGTGTATGCGGTCGTTCCACTGCCAATGCTTCCATTCATTCTCCTAAGTGACCAAAAGCCAAAATTTCAATATTTGTTACAACAGGGACAATGCCAGTTTTTCAATATTGAATCTTCTGGCTCTGCAAGAGGCTTGGACATTCTTTAGAACCCAACCAAAGTCATATTTGACAACTTCTTCACAACCATATGGACTATATCAACTAACTATATGGCCATTGGATTTGTCCAAAGGCAGTTTATCACAAAATCCTATGGACCACAATCCCCTACTAACAAAACCCTCTTCTTGGAAAACTTGCAAAATCTTGGTGCTATAATTCAGGACTTGAATATCATTCTCCTTCTATCGAAAAGTGAGGGGGTCTGCGAAGGATAGAAGGAGATAGTGAAGGCTTCCAGAACCTTACTAGCAATCTAAGGTCAGTAGACCTTGAAAATATCAATGGATATTTTACTTGGACTAACAATAGATTGGGAACCCAACAGATTGCAATTCACTTGGACCATTTCCTCATTTTTTAACCATTGATGCTATATGGCCCCCTCATGGAAGCAGGTGTTTTATCTATAATCAACTTTTATCACTGGCTTATTCAACTATGGTTTTATATTGCCAATACCCCATGTAGAAAATGATTCATATTTGAGAAATTTCAGTTAACCCATCCTTATTTTTAGGATAAGGAACAAAAATGGTCGAAAGAGGCTTCCATTTCATATGGCACTCTAATGTATTAGTTTTAGTAGAAAATGAAAATTTTCTTGCAGTCTCTCAAATAATGGAATAAAAATGTCTTTGGGAACATTTTCTAAGCATAAAGGACCTGAAGAAAAGAGTAAAATAAATACAACAGGAAATTCTTACTCAATATAGCATTGATAAATTAAAAGAGGAAGAGGCTATATTCAAGAAACAACTAGAAGTAGGATAGGCTTAAGAAGAAACCCTTTGGAGGCAGAAATCAAGAGTCTAGTGGCTCAAAGAGGGTGAGAAAAGCTCCAAATCCTTTCGTAGATCCATGATCCAACAAAGGCATCTTAATAAGATCGTCTATCTAGAGGATTCTTAGGGACAATTGATAATGGACCATCCTACCATAGAGCGGGAACCAATTAACTTCTATCAGGATCTAATCATGGAACCATGTCCAAATATGTCGGCAACCACTGAAAAAATAACTCAACATATTCCCTACCCGATGATGGAGGAATAAAACATTTCCCTCCTTTGACCAATTACTCAAGAAGAGGTGGATCGGGTAAGAAAGGATGTCCTCCCTAGAAAATTATGAGGTTTGTATGGGTTCACCACATATTTGTTTCATCATTGTTGGATTCTGGTTCAAGAAGATGTATGGAAGTTAGGAGAGGATTCTCGCAACACTTTGAAAATGCTTCCCACTTTCAATGGTACCTTTATTGCTTTTATTCCCAAGGAGGATCGAGTCTCTCATCCAAATAAATTCTTCCTGATCTCACTATGTAATGTCATATAGAATATTATTATGAAGGTAATACTCTTTTCCTTAAACCCCTCCTTTCTTTTATCATTTCTATTAGGTTATGTAGAAGGACACCATATAATGGACATTTTTATCCTTTCCCATGAGCTCATTGACCCTTTGAACTTGTCTTACACTCCTCACATGCTTATCAAAATGGATCTATTAAAATACTTTGATAAAATAATATGGAAATACATGCACTCACTCTTCCTTTCCTTCAGCTTATGTGAAGCCTGGGCAAACTGGATAATGACCCACACGTTTTTTGCTTTATTTTCTATATTGGTAAATGGAGTGCCTTCCCTCCCGTTCACTCGTTCTTTTGGAATTCATCAAGGGGACCCTCTCTCGCCCTTCCTTTTTTTCATTATCTTGGAGGGCCTTAGTCGCTCCATCAAGGAAACCATAGTTGATGAATATCTTAATTTCCTTCCCTTCAATGGCATGCCAACCCCCATCTCACTTAACCAATTTTTTTATGATACCATGTTTATGGGAACCCATACAACTATAGTATACCATTATTTGATCCTCATTATCCTTAATGACTTCAATGAATCCTCTGGAACTTCCATCAATATGGATAAATCCCATATTTTCTTCTTCAATACCCCTCGAGCTATTCAATCCATCATTACTCATATCCAAAGGTTTATTGGGAGATCCCTTACATTTAAATACCTTGACATCCCCCCTCATTGATAATTCCTTCTGGAATGGTTCTTTGAAGGGATTGATATCTTCCCTGAAAAATCACCTCTCCTCTTGGACCTTCTTCTCCCTAGATCTGGCAGGTTGTTTGGTGCTTCTGAAATATATTTTGTAGGTTGTCTTAATATACATCTTCTCGTCCTTTTATTTCCCCAAATCTATTTTTAATATAGTTGGAAACATATAGAGAATTTTTTTGTTCAAAGGCAGTAAAGATGGTAAAAAATGGGCTTTAGTTAATTGGGAAAATATTTTCAATCCGAAACTAGTTGGTGGTTTGGGATTGAGAGACCCTAGTCTGCTCAATCAAGTCCTAGGCAAAACAATCTTGTCATATGGATAGAAATTCGTAGGTATATTTTAAAATAGCTATAGAATAATATATACATGCCTCGGGTGGAGGAGGCACAATGGATTCATTGGAATGATCATACGAATGGGTCACTCATCTAGAACGTTTCTTGGAAAAATCACTCCATTGTTCAAGAGCATTCCTTGTGGGATTAAAGGAAGGTATAGACACTTTATTCTAGTCAGATTCCTAGCAACAAATGCCTACACTATGTCAGTTGTACCAACTATCAAATATTTGGGAAATCCTATGTCAAGACAAACATTCTTATGCCATGGACTATTGGAAACATTCTCCCTATTATTCCATGTGGCAAGGATGCAAAACCCCCCACAAAGAGTTGGGTATTCATGAATAAATTGATTTTGGGCCTTGGAAATATGAAGTGGTTATTTGTAGAATCTTAGTTAATCATGGTCCATACATCCTTCAATGGGGGAATTCAACCAAAGGGATCTTCATAATCAAGTAAACCTATGGCTTGAAATCTCAATTTCAACAAATTCGCAAGGAGAATATCTAGCACAACATTTGGAAAGTGAAGTTATGGCACAAAATAAATACTTTCATATGGTTGGTATCCCATAGGAAGATCCTAAATTGGGATAATATTTAGAAGAGGGGATTCATTGGTCCATATGTGTGTCCCCTCTATCTTCATAAAGAGGAAACCATGCAGGACCTGCTCAACCAGTGCGATTACAAATTAAATATCTGTGACCAAGTAGCTCGAACAATGAGAACTATCGACTACCATAGAGAAAGCTTCACAACCACTATTGATTGATGTCATTCCTCCTCTTTTAAAAGTACCATGTTAAACAAAATATGGAAAATGTTGTTGGGATTCATCTTGTGTCAGTTATGGAAGGAGTGCAATAGAATGATCTTCCTATCTTCAGGCTTCATGACCATACCTTTGGGGATTCTTTTAGACTTATTCAAATGAACCCACTACATTTTTTTACAACAATGACAAATACTTATTTTTGTTGACATAAATAAAATCCAACTTTCCAAAAAAATCAAGGATAACCATCTGTCCAACAATCTCCTCATTTGACATTGATGGAAACACTCGTACTCCAACATGCATACTCAACCTATGACCAATTCTCCTCCAATGTTTATTTCCCCATTTGACATCAATGGAAAAGGGTATCTTCCCTTGGGGATTCTCCCCCTATCTTCATGATTCTAATATTTATCTTCTAAACTCTTTTTCTCACAACTTCTCTCTCTTGACTTCTCTACAAGATGTCATGTAGATCAATGTAGGATTTTTGTAGATACTTCCTTTCCTCTCCTTCGGTTTTCTTGTCGATTGGTGCTTCCTCTTGTGATTCAATGACATATATAAAAATCATTCAAAGTTACTTGACTTCAATTCTCTATGGCTCATCAAGTTCACATCAATTACCATACATTCATCTGATGATATATCTTCTTCTCGTGATTTCTCTTCCCTGTTTTGTCCTGCCTTTCACTGCTTTCCTTCTTGTGACTAATTGATTCCACTTATTCCAATTGTTAATATGATTTCATCCATTGTCATATATATTTTTAGACATAGCATAGATCTAATTAATCCATCTATGCCCATATGTCATAAAATTGTCCATGACTCTTCTACCTAACTGCATAGACTACTGACTGGTTTGTCACTATACCATTTGTACGACTCCTCCAAATCTGCTGCAACTGATCAGTGCATATTCCTTGTCTTCAATATGTCTTCTAAATATGCAACTCAGACTCTACATGTATGGAACAATAAGTACCAAATATATTTATGTGCAAGTATACGCCTGGAATCCTTTATATGAAATTCTTCTTGAAAAATTGTGCTAATGATATACTTCATAACTTTTAGTTGATACTTGCATGGAAAGCTTCTCCTTAAATAATCAAATTATCATAAGACATTCTACACTACTATCCTCAAACCATTATGAAACTGTGTTTCCAAAATATTTAAACACTTCACACTAATCAAAATATAGTTCTTTGATCCGTACAGTTGTTTCTTAGACTTCCCCTATTTAATATTCATATTTAATGTGAGTCTCAAAGTCAGATGGCTCAGAAAAATACCAACTTTGATGCAGAGTAATATTCCTCTTCATCTGTGGTGACATTTTGCTTTTCATCCTCCTTTTGAATTCTAAAGTTCATTTCATCTTCTTTCTAAATTATGACATATTCCTCTTTTCATGTGGATTCATCATGATCTCAAACTAGTGTGAATCCCATGAGTATAATCTCTGGGGCATGGTCTTCATTCACCTTTTATTATTGTTTTTCATTTCTTCTTTGAACCTTCATGTATCTAACATCTTCCTTCCTTCCTGTATATTTTGTATGATCTCATACTACTACAACTCATGAGAGTATGACTTCTATTTGTTCTTCATTCATCTATTCTTCCTTTACCCTTTCTTGTTTTCTTTTCCAAACCCTCTTATATATAATATCAATGCTATATTTTATAGAAGTATCCATCATGCTTCTACAATCATGAGAAATATGTCCATAGTTGTGGCACTTGTAAAATTCAATATTATGTGGGGCCATATAAACATTTCTTGCTTGACCATTTCTTCCATAAGCTCTATAATCTATAGCATTATGTCCAAACTTAATACAAGTAAGACAATGACAATAAAATCATTTTTTATACCTGGGAGTGAATGATCTTCTTTGTGATGTAGTCCTTTTGAACTCATGTCTTGGTTGATTGTAATATTCTCTTATGTTGTTTCCTTTACAAAGGTTGAAGCTTCTTTGATATCCATCTCTTTGGTAATATTATTCTTGACTTTTCTTCATTTCTGGAATATTCTTCTTTGATGGCTCACACTCTTCCTTCTTAATAGGTCCTTTGATGACTTCTGTATAAGTCTTAGCCTTCTCTTCAAATTTCTCAACTCATGATGTGTTGTTTCCTTTCTCTTCAACATTCTTGTTGAGCTTGACAACTTTAATTCGTAATGTGACAACTTCTTCTTCAAGATTCTCACAATATTCTTCTTTCTTCATCATCTAGATATTCATGAATTCTTCCTTTCTCTTTGCTTCTTCAAGTTGGGTCTTCATGTTAAATTTTTAATTAAATAAAGTACCAAGGAAAGTGTTTCTTCTCCCTAGGTGTCTAAGGGGGAGAAAGTGCCTAATGTGGGTCCCAGTCAATTAATTTGTGAGATGAAAATTAAAAGGTGACTTTATGACTAAAGTGAGGATGAGTGAAGAGACAGCAAATCTCAGCCACTCATCTAATCTAACCTCAACCGTTAGATTACAAAATCCCTCACCTTCCCTCATGAGGTCGATTAGGGCAAGAGGGTGCACCCATTGTGGGTTGTTCAAGGATTTTCTTGTTGAGAGAGAAAGAGAGAGAAAGAGAGAGAGGTCAAGATGAAGAAGAGGCAACATTTGCAGAGATGGGTGCACATCCCAAGATAGAAATCTAGCACGGATTTCAAGACAAGGTACAACAGTTAATGCAGACCATATGGTACAGATTTCTAGAGGTCGTACAACCATTTTTCATGGATAGAAATTGAGGGAGATAGTAGAAATATTTATGAGGGGTTTGGAATGAATCCCAAGGCTCCAATACAGTCATTTATTGGCACAGAAATTGATGCATCTACTATCATAAATTTCTGGGTGTGTTTACGTATAGTCCGTACAATTTTGGCACAAATTTCGAGGGTCGTACAACACGGTTTTTGAGGAGTTGTTCCTACTGCATATTCTGTACAGTCTTACCAGAAATTTGGCACAAAAATCGAGATATTCCATACAACATTTATTGTTGGAACAACTGTACAGTTGTACGAATTTATGGCATATAAATCGAGGAGTTTTTTCCAGGACTGTTCAGAAGGATTTTTGCGAATGAAAGTCTAGATAAGTTTGTGTAAATTTCTAAAGGTGAATATGCTGTAAAAGAAATTTCTCAGAATCTCATTAATAATAAAAAACCCTCTCTCACTCGTTTTCTTCAAGGTCAAAGTTAGACTAAAATTTATGTGTATAATTTTTTGAGTTTTATATGCTGCTGATATTTTATTTATACATTTAAAACGATGTTCAGAATCCTCATGTTTCAGTTCTGAAGTATATTGTCTACTAAGTTTTTATATGCTGATGTAAAACTGGGTTTGGGAATTTAACATTGGCTGAAAAATCAGCGAGACTGAAACTGGGTTGGGGTCTGAAATTTTAACATGGTATCAGAGCTGAGTTGAAGGGGAGCAGAGATTTCAGCAGACAAAAAGTTGGGACAATAGTCACTTCACAGGGCAGATTTTTGAATTTGTGATTTTTAGCAAAAAAAGGGTCAATGGCTACTGGTTTGAGAGATGAGGATAGACTTGATGGGGCAACAAATTTTGGTGCTTGGAAAGAAAGGATGATCTTGCTTTTGCAAGAAAACGAGTTGTGGGACATTGTGGAGAATACCACTACTCACCCCGTTGTGGTACCTACTGATGCTACTGTTCTTACAGCCTATACTAAGAAGAGTATCAAGGCTAAG
>JASDQU010254120.1:1924-12236 GCA_032191745.1 Picea mariana | reverse complement strand
CTGCAATATCTTTGTGCATTTCTTTATTATATCTCCGCTCTCATTTCGTGCCGAAAATAATCCGGATCAGGGGAAGTTGCAATAACGGGAGTCATGGAAACATGAATAGTTGCAACAATGAGATTTGCAACCACACGATTTGAAACACAGGGGATTGTAGATACAACTAGAGTTGTAACAACAGGTGTTGTAGCAATGAAAATTGTTGCGAAAAAGGGAGTTGCAACAAAGATAATCACATCAATTGGAGTTGCAACAACAAGAAGTGGAAACAATGTTATTCTCCCTTGCAGAAAAAAAGAATATTATTAGAAAGAAACAAGTTTTTATTGAGAAGGCTCCTGACATAACCATCATGAAACTGTGAAGTTCAATTCTTGTTTATTTTTTAATTTTTTTTAGATCTATTTTTTTTTAAAATTGGAACATAAACTATCTAGCAGGAACAAGTTCTAAGTCACTGTGAGGAAATCCATTTGTAACTTCCATAAAAAAGGCTTCTTTTGATAAGGGTCACTGATATAAACAAAGCTTATGTCCATTAGCCATTAGAGGAATCATGTCTTCATCAATGGTGCATAGTTTTATGGCCCCACTATCATATATTGTGTCAATATCATACATACCAAGCCATCTAGTGCAAAATTTTCCTTTGAAGTCCTTGAATATGGATTCGAATAATAATTCCCAATCTCTAGGCTTAAACATATTTTTCTTGTTAAACTTATCATGCCATTTGTCCCTTTGATGTTGTATGATTGTGGTTCGATGTAGGGAATCTTTTTGTAATTCGTCCAACTCGTTGATTTGGAGCAGTCTTTGTTTCTGATCCTCTAATAGTTCCAACCCAAGTCGTATTGTTGTCCTTAATGTTTGTATCTTTGTTTCAATGGGCATTAGTACTCACTTTCCATAGACTAACTCATAATGTGTACAAACTATAGTAGTCCTCTAGGTGGTTTTGTAGGACCATAAGGCTTCAACGAGTCTATTTGCCCAATCCTTGAGGTGTAATCTGACGGTTTTTGTAATGATGGTCTCAAGTATATTGTTAGTCCCCTCTACCTGTCCATTTGTCTATGGATTATATGGTGTTGTTACTGAATGCTTTATTTTGTAGTGGTCCATCAGATCTTTGACAAGTCGTGATGTGAAATGAGTTCCTCCATCTGTCACTATCTCTCGTGGTATCTTGAACCTTACAAAAATTTCCTCGTGGAGAAATTCTAATACTGCTTGTTCGGTTGTTGTTTGAAGTGTCTTTTCCTCCATACATTTTGTGACATATTATGTACATACGAGGTAGGAGTGTTGATGAGATGGGGGTTTTATTGCTCCCACAAAATCAATGGCCCATTTTTCAAAATTTTATAACACCATATGTGTTTGTAGAGGCATTTCATCCACTTGTATGTGTCTACCCATGCATTGACAACTGTCACACCTCTTCATGTATTCTTTGGTGTCTATGAAGAGTGTGGGCCAATAATACCCCTAGTTGAGTATCTTGTACCTGGTCCTTTTATTTGCAAAGTGGCCCCCACATGGACCATCATGATAGACTTTTAGTATTTCATGGACTTCGTTCTCTCGTACACACCTTATGATAATTAGATTAGGCCCAGTGTAGAAAAGCAACCATTAATCCATGATAATATTTCACTTTTCCTAACTACACTTTGTCTTACTTTAGGGGTCAGGTAATGCATAAGTTTTTCTGTAGCCAAAAAGTTAGAAATATCTGCAAACCAAGGTTCCTTCTCATTAGATGTTCCTGGAGGTTCATTCTCATTAGATGTTATTCTAAAAAGAAAGTCAACTACTACATTATCTTTTCCCGGTTTGTCTAAAATGGTAATATCAAATTCTAGCAATAAAAACAACCATCTAGTGACCCTGCCATTTGTGATAGGTTTGTTCATTAAATATTTAATAGTAGCATGATCAATATGAAAAATTACATGATATCAATTAATATAGTGTCGAACTTGTTGATTGCATGAATAACAACAAGAAACTCTTTCTCAGTTATCGTGTAGTTCAATTCAACAGGCAAGAGATTCTTACTAACAAAGTGGATTGCATATGAGTATTTTCCTTTGATTTGTTTGAGGACTGCTCCAATAGCAGTATCAGATGCATCTATGGAAATGTGGAATGAGAGGGTCCAATCAAGCCATCTTAGTACAAGCGCTTCATATACTTTAACTTTCAATTCATCAAGCACATGTTGGCATGTATCCATCCATAGAAACTCAATATCTTTGCTAAGTAAGGAAAATAGTGGACAAGAAATACATGAAAAGTTTTCAATGAATCTACGGTAATAACCAACATATCCTATAGATATTCCTACCTTCTTGTGTGAAGTTTGAGTTGGAAAATTGAGTATTACCTTTATTTTCTCTGGATTGACTTGAATACCTTTTTCTGAGTTATGATGTCCCAGTACAATGCGATTAATTTCCATCATGAAACACTTTTCATTACTAAGGGAAACATTTGAATCCTTGCATATGATTAACATATTTTCTAGATAGGCTAATGCTTCATCAAATTCATCCCCATATGTTGTAAAATAATCCATATATAGTTCCACGCAACCATGAACAAGATCAGAGAATATACCTATAATGGCTCACTGAAAGGTGGTGGGGCCATTGCATAGCCTGAATGGTAGAACATGGTAGGAAAATACCCCCCAAGAACATGTGAACATGGTTTTCTCTTTGTCTTTAGGGGCGATTTTGATCTAGTTGTATCCACTGAAACCATCGAGGAAAGAAAAATACTTCTTTCTTGTGAGCGTGTCCAGGAGATGGTTGGTAAACAATATTGGGAAGTGATATTTATGTGTTGCTTTATTCAATTATTGATAATATATACAAATTCTCCATTTTCCATATTTGTTTGGTACCATGACAAGAGGGGAGACCCATTGGCTATTAGAAATGGGATAGATGAAGTTATTTGTAGGAAATTTTTGTAGCTCTTCTTTGACTATGTATTTCATTGTCGGGTTAATCTGACATTGAGGTTGACAAATAGGTCTGACTCCTTCCTTAATATATATGATGTGTACACATGTCAGGGTGGATCCCCTTCCTATCATAGTAATCCCAGTCAAAGGCATCATTGTGTTTTCGCAACACTTGAATCGATCACTCTTTTGTTGTTCGATTAGTCCTTGGTTGATTTTCAAGGTATTCCCTAGACTAATTTCTATGGTTTCTATAATGGATCCTTGGTCTTTTTATTATACATGTTCATGTTCAATGGTTGAGATTCTTGTTGATGCAGGAGCATTGCTCCACCTTATCAATGCACCAACATTCTAGCACATCGATGCACATTTCAGAGAAGGAGAGGCATTAATCCTCCCATTTTTTAAATTTGAAATATAATCCTATACAGATTCATGTTGTAATCTTGAGTGAAAACCAAGCCATATCTCTGAATAGGCAGAAGATAAGGTCACCTTTAATGGCTGGCAGGTTGATGGCTCTAGGTTCAATTCAGACTAGATGGCCATTTATGAAACTTCAATGTAATAGATGAGGTTAGGTGAGAGAGGACAAGCTCGTAGAGCCCCCCTTTTGTAAAGGGATCTTGTATCATATTTCATTGAGGAGATTTAGGAGGATTAAGAGAGGTCAGATAGGAGAAGAAGAACTCGAGAGAGGTCTAGTAGCAGAAGTAGAAGAAAAACTCTGGATAGAGTTAGAATAGGAGAAAGAACCGAGACTATGTCGTAGTCCAGTCTATGTACACATTTGTAAACAAAAAATCATCTTAATACGAAGAAAAGCATTTTTTCCTACACACAATGTGTTTATGAATTATCTGTATTCCGTGAATTTTATCTTTGTGTTAATGTACGGTATATGTATGATAGGTTTCATCTGCAGTTGAAAGATAAATTTCTTTATCTTTGGTCGAGTTTGAAGTATCATTCTGTGTTCTTTAGGCTATGCAAGGAGTGCATGACAAAACATTTGAGGTTATGTAGCTAGCACAAGGAGTGTGCATCTGAATTCTATGGAATCAGAAAAGAATGTGCTAGGAGGGGGAACCAGAGCGATCGCAAACTCAAGAGGAACCTCAAGGTTACTGAATACCTTAGAGGGGAGACTGTGCAGAAGAAGCACAGAGAGGCAGAGTTACTAAGAACTCTGTAGAGCTCTACCAGGAGGGTATCGATTGAGTGCAAGAGTGCATAGAAGGAAATCTGTGTTGAGTTTGGGGAGAAACAGAGTTACTAAACACTCTGTAAGGAGAAGCTATGCAAAGTGTGCATCGAGCCAGGAGAATGCCAGGAGGGTGAGAAGAATTTATTGTCAGGAAATCCTTCGGATTTGATTTTAATGAAATCCTAGAAGTGCAAAGAGTGCGTGGGAGATCAGAATCTTCGATGAGATAAAGATTAGAAGGGATAATGCAAGGAATGTGTGAGTGACAGACTTATTCTAAGTCCAAAATCTCAGAAGAGATAACACTTGCAAGAGCGTAAGAGAGACCCGATTGGGTTCACAGAAGAAAGTTCAAAGGCTGAAACCTTTGAATGCAGACTAAATCTTCAAAATACAGAAGAAGTTGAAAGCTCAATGATGAGACAAAAGAGTGGCAAGATAATTCCACAAGAGAATAAAATGATATGGGGGGTCAAGATGATCTACCCACTGATAAGGAAGAAATGCAGCTGAGAAGACTACATAAGAAGAGCCATCCATTGGAGCAACTGGACAGAGTGATAAAAGAACTAAGAAGGATGATGTTGAGGTTAGCAGAAGCAGTCAGCAAAGGGGAGTTGAATAGAGGAGAGCCTTCCATAACAACATGGAAGAAGAAGAAGTAGTAGCAGCATAGCTGGAGAGGAGGAAGAGGACAACTCCAAGGAAAAGTTTGGGATCCAGGAGGATTTCAACACAAGAGAAGAGGAGCTCATGAGAAAGAGCTTATGATTTTCCTAGTAGTGGAGTATTATGCAGGAGGATCGCTCCACCTCAGCAATGCACCAACATTCCATCACATCATCGCACATTTCAGAGAAAGAGAGGCATTAATCCTCCCATTTTTTAAATTTGAAATATAATCCTATACAGATTCATGTTGTAATCTTGAGTGAAAACCAAGCCATATCTATGAATAGGCAGAATATAAGGTCGCCTTTAATGGTTGACAGGTTGATGGCTCTAGGTTAAATTTAGACTAGATGGCCATTTATGAAACTTCAATGTAATAGATGAGGTTAGGTGAGACAGGACAAGCTTGTAGAGCCCCTCTTTTGTAAAGGGATCTTGTATCAAAGTTCATTGAGGATATTTAGGAGGATTCAAAGAGGTTGGATAGAAGAAGTAGAACTTGAGAGAGGTATGATAGCAGAATAAGAAACAGAACTTAGGATAGAGTTATAATAGGAGAAAGAAATGAGACTCTGTCGTAGTCCAGTCTATGTACACATTTGTAAACAGACATTCATCTTAATATGAAGAAAATCAATTTTTCCTGCACACAACATGTTTATGAATTATTCGTATTCTGTGAATGTTGTCTATGGGTTAATGTACTATAGATGTATGATAGGTTTCATATGCAGTTGGAAGATAAATTTCTTTATCTTTGGTTGATTTTGAAGTATCATTCTGTGTTCTTTAGGCTGTGCAAGGAGTGCACGACATAACATTTGAGGTTCTGTAGCCAACGCAAGGAGTGTGTATCTAAATTCTTCGGAATCAAAAAGAATGTGCTAGGAGGGCACACTAGAGAGATCACAAACTCAAGAGGAGCCTCAAGGCTACTGAATACCTTAGAAGGGAGACTGTGCAGAAGAAGCACAGAGAGGCAGAGTTACTGAGAACTCTGTAGAGCTCTTCCAAGAGGGTATAGAGTGAGTGCAAGAGTGCACACAAGGAACTCTATGTTGATTTCAGGGAGAAACAAAGTTATTGAACACTCTGTAAGGAGAAGCTCTGCAAAGTGTGCATCGAGCTAGGAAAACGCTAGGAGGGCGAGAAGATTTTCTTGTCAATAAATCCTTCGGATTTGAGTTTAACGAAAGCCTAGAAGCACAAAGAGTGCATGGAAGATCAGAATATTCAAGGATATCAAGCTCATAAGGGATAACACAATGAATGCGTGAGTGACAGACTTATTTTAAGTCCAAAATCTCAGAAGAGATAATGCTTGCAAGAGCGTAAGAGAGACCCAAGATAGTCGGGTTCGCAAGAGAAAGTTCAAAGGCTAAAACCTTTGAATGCGAACTAAATCTTCAAAAGATAGAAGAAGTCAAAAGCTCAAGAAGAGGAGTGACAACAACCATTAGATTTGGTTGTAAGGAGGAATCAGGACCATTATACCAATGTCTAGCAAACAAAGGAAGCACAGATAAGAAGAACAGATCTCCAGCATTGGATTTGAGCGCAGAGGGTCGATAGTCATTTGATCAAGGTGAAGTGCACAAGTTTTAACCCTTGTGTACACAGGGAGACTGGTCAAATCTTGAGGATTGATATTGCCAAAGGCCAAAGAGTTAGAGAGCCAAAGTATAATCTCAACCATTCGATCAGTCGAAGGAGATCTAAGCTATTAGATCGTCTGAAGGAAATCTTGTGCATCGGATCAGCCAAGAGAATATGGACCGTCAGATATTGTGAGTTCAGGAGGTAGTAAGTTTGAGACTTGAAACTCTCGAAGCACAAATATCCAAAGAGACAAGAGTGATCGATCTGTGAGGGGACACTTGTCAATAGATTGCAAGCTCCAAGAAAATTGTATTGAACCTCTAAGTTGAGATTTGAGATTCGTGAAGCCCGAAGAGCTGAAGAAGATCCGAGCCGACAAATCATCTAAAGTGAATCTGAGTTGTCAGACCAGGAGAGGAGATGTGGCGAAGATCTGAGAACTCCGGGTAAAGTTCTAGAGTGATTTATAGTCGTCAGATGCAAAGGATATGTGGAGCAAATCCATGTACTCTAAGTAAAGTCCCGAAGTAAACCTTAGTCGTTGATCTGAGGAGGACACGTGTTAATGGATTATAGCCTCCAGATAGAAGTCATTGGAGGAAGATGAGGTTGGAAATTTGAGATTTCGAAGCCTAGAAATCCAAAATGATGAGAGTCGTCGATGTGAAGGTGGGAACATGGTAGAATATCTAGAACTCCGGAAGAAAGCAGAGGAGAAAAGGTTCAAGGCCCTGGAGAAAATCTTGGTCATTGATCAAGGAAGGAGTCGTAGGACCGTTGATCTGGTTGAGGAGATCAAAGTCCTGAAGTGGGAGCATAACCGTTGGTTTGGGAGGATATGTGTCAGCAAATCTTCCACTCTGGGAGATACCCAGTCAGCAAGAGCGAGGTTTGATATTTCAAACACTTGAAGTTTAGAATCGCGAAGAGATTTGGTCCGTAGATTTGGAGAGGGTAGATATGAACTGTCAATCCAGAGGTACCGTGAAGATCAGGAGATTGACGGTCCCACAAAATTTTGGGGATTGGAGGTGCGTGAGATTTAGCAGGAAGTCACGTGGTCATGTGAGGACGTCATCCAAGGTCACATGTGGAGAAGGATCTCAGCAGAGGGAGCTTGTGGAGGTTGAGAATCAAGATCCATGGAGGATATCCTGGCCATATATTCAAGGAGACAAGTGGAAACATATCTTCCACTCTGGAATATTTCCATATAGAGGAGAGAGAAATTTGAGAACTGAAACTCTCGAAGCCCGAAAGGAGAAATCAACGACCACTGTTGATCTAGAGGGGAGTTATGTGGTGATAGATCACAGTGATCTAAGATCATGCATAGATGGCAGGAAAGGAGATTTGATAGCAACTATTGATCGCAAGGCAATGCTGAGAGGCAGGAGATTGACGGATGAGAAGGATTGCGGAGCCAGAACTTGCGCAAAGAATAATTATTCTAGAGCAGGCCGCAATCGGAACCATGGTATTTGCAAAGGGACACATGGTAGTACGAAGAGGATTGTGGGGCAAAAAGTGGGTTAGTTTGAAACCACTCTTACTTGTGCCCACAATCATGCATTAACACAAGGACATGACCCATGGTCATATGAAGAAGGGGCTAGTGTAAAGGATCTATCACCTGTTAAATCAAAGAGCACCTAGAACGCGCAAATAGAGGGTGTGTGTATCACAGGACCTGCACACAGAAGAAAATGGACCTTTGTAAAATTGATTTGGGTTCAATCAGGAGCCCGAGGAGTCAATCCGACTCAACGATTAGAATGATACTAGACTGGGAGGTCAAAAGAACCCCAGGACGGGAGGGGGGCTGCATCACTTGTGGAGGCTAAGGAAATATCAATTTTTGGTTTCATAATATGCTCAATAAGATGTGTGTTTTGTGAGGAAGAGTAGGAGGATATAAAATCATTGATTTCATCGTCCTTTATTTTATCTCTTATGGCTAGGTATTGTTCTATGGATAGGACCTGATGGGCTTCTCCTTCTTCATCACTTTCTTCTTTTTCAACCCAAAGTGGTGTTTCTAAGTCTATGTTGGGTTTGGTAGGAGGGTAGAGAGTTAATTGTTTGGTTAATGTCCCATGGAAAATAATCATGTTTCCTGACCGATGACCGATGTAAGTGTCGACAGTGGCCAGCCACAGCTGTCCTAGGATTAGAGGATACCCACCTCGAGAGGTTTTAGGTTGTAGGACCATGAATTCAGCGGGATATTCCCATGAATCCACATAGATCACTACATCTTCTAGAATTCCCTTTGGTTTAATGGTGGATCTATCAACAAGTTGAAGTACAGTTGGGGTTTCCCTAAGACATGTAAATCCAAAGGATTTCATGGTTTCAAGTGTCATAATGTTTATGGCAGCCCCTAAGTTAATTAACATGTTACTAATAAGTGTATTATTGATTTGCACATTAACGACTAGACTTCCAAGGTCATAATATTTAGTCGCGAGAACTCTCCCCATCGTTAGGTCTGATAGTTTCCCCATGATGTGAACAATTTGGTGATCCTTTTGTTTCCTACCAAGATTCCTTAAACAAAGTTCTCATACTGATTTTGAATAAATAGGTATGTCCTTGATTTCTTGAAATAATGGTATTTTGACACACATTATTTATTTCTCCTAAGAAATCAAACTCATGTTGTATAAAAGGTTTGTCTTGATTTATCCTTTCAAGATAGGGCGGGCCCTGAAGTGCAGGGTGGGAATTTTTGGTTTTTGAAGGTTGCTGAGATTGTTTTTGTTCTGGTTCTTCACTTGGGACGTCCTCATTTATATCTTCAATGCTAATGCATGGTTGGTCCTTGGTTAGAGTATTCCCATATCTAAGGTGAATATCGTTATAGTCCAAGGAAGAGATGGAGTAATTTGGGTAGGTTGGGTAGATTGCAAGTCCAATAGCTTATGTTGATTGGGCTGGCCTCCCATTATTTGGGTTAGGTATGGGTTGTGCATGTAATTATGTTTGAGGAAGGTTGGATGTATATTCTTGCATCTAAGGTGGGGGAAGAAGTTGCATGGGTGGCTATGCCATACATTGTTGGGGTCCTATGATGGTAGGATTTCTCCAACCTTGTTTCCATAACTCATTGGAAGGAGGAGCTATATCAATTTTCACATGAACCTATGTGACTAATTTTCAGATCTAAGAAATTTCTTCCTAGTGACCCAACAATAACACCCTAGATTTTATCACTAAACAATTCTACACTGAAAAATTGTTAATTGAAAACATATACAGAGGAAACATAAAAGATCAAAGATGAATCATCAATACACATGAGACACAATTTCAGTTCTGTAATCTTGTTAACATCATAAATCTTGAGGGAAAAACTATCCCTTCCAACCAATACAATATTACCAAAATCTGAGGACAACCTTTTCCTCCAAATTTACCAAAAATAAGAATAACATTGTTCTCCAATAACCATACAAATCAGAAAAACCAAACCTCAACAAAGATCCTAGAAATCTCCTCTTCCCACAAATCTATTGCAGTCCACCTATACAGTCTGTTGATGTCACATGTCAGCATGTATGAATCTGATCCTTCCTACAAAGATATATACATGATTCACTGTTATAACCCTAAATTGCACTATCCCTGCTTACCTGACATCAGGCCTACTCATGCCTCTTCCTAGCCAAAGCCATGCTGAGAAATTCCTCAAAAAACCACTTAAAACAAGCAACCCGCACCCTAACTGCTCTTTGGGCGTGGGAATCCGCTTGTTGTCCTTATACTGCACGCGGGCATCCGCAGGCTAACCCAAAACAGCCCACGGGTACCTAAGAAAGCAAAAAATCAGGAAAGTTTCCGCCGGGACA
>JASDQU010254117.1:1373-16101 GCA_032191745.1 Picea mariana | reverse complement strand
TTAGAGTGACCTGAGAAGTAAGGCGGGCCCTCTCGGGACCTGGCTTCCCACCCGTTTTGGACATCCAACACTCTAAGTGGGCTTTACTGGTGAGACCATTTGGGTTTCGGTAAGGTTCTCCGCAAATTTCCAAGCAAAGAATTAACCTCCAAGGAGGCCCAAACCATTTCACTAAATTGAACTTTAATTTAACCTTAATAAAACACGCGAACTACATTGCCCACGACTCTCTTTAAGGCACTGGTCTCAATCATTTACAAGCAACAAAGCCACAGGCTTCACATTCTCATAATTTGTCATATATTTGATGTAAATGCGACTTGCACCTGACAACTGTTTCTTAGTATCCTTTTGATGCAAGTAATTTGATTATATATATATCGTGGTGAATGAATGTTCATGTTTATTTTCAGTTTAATGGTTAATGGTTTGATGAAGCAATAAACTCCTAGATTTCATTTTCTCGTACTTAGCTTAACAGCCTTAGTATATTTGTTAGGGACTACCCCCCTTGGCTTCGCTAGGAGTTGGCCTAGACGGAGGAGTTGAGGATTAGGTGACAGCACCTTAACTCTCACTTGCCCCCAAGGACACACCAAGTGGATTGAAGATTTCTTCCACGTCTCCCAAAGGTGTGTTTAAGGCGGCAACAAGACTGATCTGGATCAAGTTACTGTCTGCTTTTATGGAACGTGGCTTTGACGCTGGCTCCTGGAAACAACTCTAGCTCTGGCTCTAGCTCTGGCTCGTGGCTTTGGCTACTGGCCCTGGTTCCTGGCTATGGCTCTAGCTTTGGTTTTGGCTCACTTGTTCCATCCTTGCAGAGGTCTACTCACTGACTCTCAGCTCTACAATCTCCAGATCCGAACTCTGGACCAAACATCCATTCCTATCTCCTCCTTTGCCTTGGAGACAGTCCACCTTGGCTGCCAATGAAGCCAAGTCGAATGTTGGTCTTCTTGCTCAGTGTGACCCCAACATGCTGCCATCGCATAACAATTCCACAAGGGTAGTGTGGTTACCTTCTCATCTAGGATCGGTTGCTTCTCATCTCGGAAACAACCCTTCAGTGCTTGCACATGCTTTCAGGCACTTCCAAAGCTCTCCAAACACCCCCAAGGTCATTGACCTTTGTGCACCACTCTCCGACACATCTCCAAGAAGGGGTTCTTTAGATGCAATATTGAAAAAAACCATTGGAATGTGGCTACCCCTGTCATCAACCTATTGTCTGTCTTGGTTGTCTCAATGTCCTCTTGTGCTACTATCTCTACTTGGACAATTTTTGCCACTTGGTTTGGAGAGGCAAGCCACTCTTCATCTTCCACTATCTTCACTCTCCACACTCTTCTCTTGGTTGTAATGTTTTGGGGGTGAAGCTCCAGACGAAGCCGCCAACACTTTGCTTCCCAGTGATCACTCAACTTGCAGTGGTGGAAAAAGTTCTTGGCGTTGTAGTATGGGCTGCTTGACATACTCCTCTTTACTACATTCCTCTAAGTTGCTTGTGGTGCTGGTTGAGTCTTCTTGTCTTTCTACTTCTGAAAACATTTAGGCTTATGGAACATGGCTTGCTTCTCCCAGCAAGCTACCTCACAAAGGGCTTTCTTTCTACAATGTGAGCATGTCTCAGCATACCAACATCTGTCTGTGGTATGGCCTCTCTTCTTGCAGCAGTGACAAACAAGAAATGTCTTGTTTGACGTGGACCTCCTAGTCTTGTTTTTCTTGCTTTTGCTAATTAGGTTGTTGTTGTCTCTGAGTGTAGGTGTGGATTGAGTTTGCAAACTCTCCTTATCGTTGCTTTCCTTCAATATACCGCAAGGTTGAGGTGGTGAGCTGACACCTTCACTCATTGTTGTTGCTCCTTCTCTTGATGAGCAAGCTAACTCTTGCATGTTGGTTTCCTTCATGAAAATGGTTTTCTTCATGGTGATGGAATTTTCACTTCTGCCATCAAAGCCTAGGCCTTCATGCTTGGCCCAAGGTGTGACTACAATGGGGCTCAAAATGCCTTGTCTCCTCTTGCCTAGCCCTTGTCCATCATAGCCCATTTTCCTTAGAAGTTTGGAACCAATGCCTCTAGTATACTTCTCGAATTCACCAAGCTTCTCTTGAGTGATGTCTACGGAAGGTGAGCTTACCAAGGTGGTCTCAGTCATGGTGCTAGCATTTGTAGTGGCAATGGAAGGTTGCCTTACTCCTTTGTGCTCTTGGACAATTGTTTGAAGCCTTTCTAAGGCCTTCTCCCTTTTTTCCAACTCTTGTTGCATCTGCGTCATCATCTGTGTGAGTCTATCCTCCTGCCAGTTGTCCATTTGGATGAAATTCTCACCAAGGTACACAAGTTGTGCTCTGTGCTTGTCCCAATTTGTTTTGGTTGCAGTGAGGGAGTCTTGGCCTTCTTCAAACTTCTTCTTGAGCAATGGTAGCAATTCAGTAGAAGTCTCCATGTGCTTCTCCATCTCTTCCATCCTGTGGTTAAACATCTTAATGCATGCCTTTAAGTTTTCGTTCTCTTCTCGAAGTTGCTCATTACTAGCCCTTAGGTCTTCTAATTTGTCTTTGCTTGCTCTGCCCATGTTGCAGCCTGTACTATTCTGTTCAAAGTTTTGGAAGTTGTGTCTTCGTCAAGGATGCAACTGCTCTGATACCTCTGATTCGTAAACGAGGGACTTATAGCCCACTCGCTTTACCAACACAGATACTATGTGGAAAATTTATCTCTGATCTTTGTTTCAGTCTTATATATAAAGCTCTGTCACACAGAAGCCACTAGGCCACATAAGCCACTAGGCCTCCTTTCCTCTATGTGCACAAAGATCTCTCTTCTGTGTCTGTTGCAAAGCCTTTCCCTCCTTATGTAGACTACAATCAACTGGTGACCACTGTGTTCTTAGGCTTGCTGCACATAAGAAACCAACTGCCAGTGAAGTGGTAAATTCTCTGTTCTTAAGGAGCCAACCAATCTCAGGTTTCTCCTCCAAATAACCTGTTGTTCAATGGCTTGTAAATCTACTCATGAATCAGTTACCAAGCTCATCTTCACCAAAGAAGATGAAATGACCAAGAGACAACCCAATCAACCAAACAGGAATTCAAGTCGACTGAATAAAAAAGGGGAAAAACGGTTCGATGGAATGGGCCGACCAATAGTGAAGAGAACTACTCAATGTACGAGTTCGGTCGACTGGTAGCAGAGAAAAATGATCAGATGGTGAATTGGGTAACCATGGGTGAAGCGAAATGGCTGAAGGGCGAATTAGGCAACCCACAACATCTAAAAACGTCCAGGCAACATCTAAATATGCCCGACAACATCTAATTTCGCCCAACATCTTCTAAATTCCATCAACAACATTTAAAATCGCCCCTGCAAGTAGGAATCCGCCCAACAACTTTTAATTATGCCCAGGCAAGGAGAAATTCTCCCAACAACATTTAAAAATGTCTTAACACAATCTAAAAACGACCATGAAAAGTGTAGCTCGCCCCAACTAAAGGAAGTCGACCAGACTGAGTAAATTCGATTGGCAATGAGGATAATCCGACCCGTTGGAAGTCGAGTCGATATGGTAACGAGTCGTTCAAAAGGGTAAGTCGACCCGATAAGAAATTGACTAACAAGGAGTCAAAATTCGACTAAGACTATAACGAAGTTGACTAGCAATGCGAATTGACTTAGCAAATAAACTAAGTCGGCCACGGAGATAAATGATCGACTCCTCAAAAGAAATTCGACTAGTAGCAAGAATTAAGCTGACTCCATAAAATAAAATAGACTAGCATGCTCTAGCTGGCTTAGAGAGGATTCCAATCAACCAAGTGAACGTGTCGTCAACCAAGCACATGATAAAACACCCTTGGGGTGATGTAAACTCACCCCACATATTCAAATTTGACTTGGCATTTAATTTGGATGCCCCAACATTATATAATTCGACCCATTGGTATTCAAGTCAACTAGAGGGAGCTAAGTCGACTAGCAATTGGAGTTAATCCACCAATGAATAACTCAGCTGTCCAGGGAGAGAGAATTACAGTCTCTGTAGATAAAAGCGCCTTAACAATTAATTTAGATTCCCAGGGAATGCAAACTCATCCGAAAATCAAATCTCAATAGCCACTGGTCTTCGACTTTGATAGGAAATGTATAATGGAAATTTGAGAGAGGTCGTGGTTCTTCATTTCCATTAAAATTCAATTATGGGCAACAATTAAGATAGATACAAGGGAATGCATTTCTCATCTCATAAATGAAGTAGACAACAAACTATTGATCAACATACTAAAATAAAACTCAACTAGTCACCATCGAACTCAGAAGTTTTGCACTGGAAACCCAAACGGGAACAACCAGTGTCGAATGGGGCTCAATATTTTCATTATGGAAATCTCTAGTTACACTACATTCATGGCTTCGATGCCTCTTTCCCTCTCGGCCCAAATAAAGACCCCTTGCAAATGAGAGTGAGGTAAAAAATAGGGAGAACTGAGGGGTAGGGGGAAGGCCAACAAACCTGACCCTTCATTTCCTACACCTCAGCCTTCTCTCCTGTTCAATTATTAAATTACATTTAATTCTGCATTTTCCTCTTATGTTCTCATTTTTTGTCCTATTAGACTTTTTAAATTTACATTGCTTTACATAGCCTATTGACCTTCATTTAATGTCAATTTACTATTACAAGTATTGAGTCTTACATGCATTTGTCGGTCCGGATCCATTTCGGATCACTCATCTAGGTTTGACCTAGACCATACTCAAGGAACAACCAGCGGTCATATAATATCAGATTTTGGGGTTTGACTCTGAACAACAAATGTGTAGGAAAGAAAGGAAAACAGGGACAATAAAGGCCCTATGACTGCTCATGCATGTGCAGAATAACCTATTATGATAAGAAATGAAAGGGAATTGACTTAAAACTGAATTAAAGCGGAAGTAAAGGACATAACAGCAACCTGAAATAAAAGACAGCTGACTGGAAATGAAAAATCAGTGAAAGGACAATGGCAAAAACTAACTCTAGCTATGCAGAACGAAAAACAAAACCCCCTTTTTTTATATATAGAGGAGCCCAAAAGCTCTTATTCTAGAAGTTTGTCAGGCCTGCCATGATCGATCAACATACCAATACAACCATGCAGCCAGATGATCGATCATGCGAGAAAAATCAACATAGTCAACCCTCCAATGCAAACAATTAAGCATATGATCAAGGACAGCCCGTCCTTTGTGTTTGATGATGAACCAGAATAGGAATACTGTGAGCTGCTCCTAACAATAAGATGACACTTCAATAATCTCTCTTTCTTTAGGGAATGAGGGTGAAACCTCAGATTTTACTCCTTTAAAGAACAATGTTGTAAGCTGGCCTCTTTGTGAACTTGTGCCTCCTCTGAGAACTGATTCCATCCAATCATGAATTGGATCATATCTCTGTGTACTCCCAACATAATTGGTAGGATCCTCATACTGCACACTATCAAATGGATTGGCTATCTGTACTATCTCTGTTCGCTGGTTGTCGTTGTAAAGTGGGATCACATCTTCTCTATTGTTGGAGAATTCTTCTTGGACCTACTCTTCATTATGGCTTTCATCTGAAATATCTTTCTGATGAGCCACCTTCTAAATGGAACTAACAATATGAGGAACATCTTCACTAGGCTTTCGTTGAGGACTCTTATCAACCTTCTCGACTACTTCAGAATGTCCTTCGTCAGGCTCTGAATTGAAAGGAATAAAAGAAGGCACACCAGAAGCACCTCCTTATCATCAACCTGTTCATCATTAGAATCATCATCCAAATAAAATTTTCTCCAAACCTGAAAGTCCGTAATGAATCAACACTATCTTTAGGCAATGTCCTATACCAAACATGTGCATCACCCGACAGGGAGAACATAAAAAGCATTATCAACACATCTTCAGGAAGAGCATCAAAATCATCAATAAAATTATCAAAAGCTCTGAGGTGTTGCTTAGTTGAAACAATTGTATATTACAATACTTTGGAAGATCCCTCATGCCATGAACTTCCACTAGTGAGTGGATTAGGATACCCATGTATCCGAGAAAAGTCAAGTGGAGCATACAGCCTCCAATGAGATGTCGTTGTTTCGGGTAACCATATCCCTTAAAATGGAGTTGCCAGGTGAGGTCTCATAATCAATAACTATAGACTGACCTCACCAAAATATTTGGAAGTTGGTGTTTGTTTCCATTGAAGTCAGTAGATAAGATTTAGAATAAAATCAAATAATGAAAACTCATCAATGTTGTTATAGATATCCGAGGATTGACGAATTCCTCGGCAATGATGCCAATCTGTTATCACACGGATCAGCACCTGCAGATCTACGCAAGAACTCTAGACAACCAACCTTATCACCGTTGGATACCTCTCCATTTGGACTGGTGCTTTTCCAGTGTCAGGGGGGTGTCCGTAGGGGTTGTATGCTGTTATGAAGCTAATAAATCTGTGTAAATAATCCAACTAATCAGCACACAAAAAAATCGCTCTTGAGATGCCAAGAAGCACTCAAGAACAATGATAAATTCTTAATTAAAATTTTGATGGTTGAAATCAGATTCTGTAAACCAAGTACAACAGATATCTCTGTTACCAACATAGCGATAATATCGCGATGTTGGCGATAATATCACCGAATCGAAGGTCGGCGATACTATCGCCGAAAATATCGCGCTATTTTCAAGTCACGATAATATTGCGATATTATCCTAATTAGCATGATAATATTGTGCTATGAACCAAAATGTCGCACATGCGTGGAACAGGCCGGAAATAAAGCTGGACTTTGAGTTTTTATTTCTCATTTTGCAAATAGAGTGTGGGGTTTGGAGAGCAAAGGAGGAAGAGGCAATTTTGCCTTCAACCAAAGACGAGGAGGAACAAGATCTTGAGCACCATAACCCATTGTGAAGTTGGGATTGATTTCCCTTAAGCAAGGGCGCATTTGCAGGTATGGGCAACAATTTGCACCCTTTTTTTGTTTTTTTGTTTTTATAATTTTTGCTATGTATCCTTCATCTTGGCAGTTAGGGACTGTTTTTATCAGCTGCCATCAATTTATTTTGGAGAGTGGATTGATTTCCAACCATTTTTTTATTTTTACTTTTGCAAATTTACGATAGGTTTTTTTATTTTTATATTTTTGCAAATTTATTAGTTTTCCCCCATTTTGTAAATTTATATTACTTGTAGATTGTATTATCTTGAATCTTGATTCTTTAAAAGTTAAATGATGATTTTAATTTTTTTCCATTGTTTTTGTGCCCTAGGTTTGATCACTTGAAGATTGAAAATGCCGAGAAAATTGGATGCTATGTGGGAATATGGTGAACCCGAGGGGGGGTTTAATAGACAAACTTTGTATTGCAAGTTGTGTAGGATGAGAATGATGGGGGGAATTACCCAACTGAAATACCACCTTGCAAAAATTCCAGGACATGAAGTGGATATTTGCCCAAATTGAAGCCTAAAAATCATGCATATTGCCAACAAAGCGCTTGAGGATATGGGTTTAGCCAGAGAATACAGGGAAACTAAGAAAGCTCAATTTTAAAGGGGAGGATGTGAAATATCTGAGGAGGAAGGATTTAGAAGTGAAACCCATTCTTCGACCTCATCGTTTTTTGTTCCTAGAACCACACATGGTGCACAACCTTCTATCAGGGAAATGGTAAAACAAAAGGACAAGGAAGAGGCTGATAAGATGGTGGGTAAGTGTTTCTTATGGAGTGACATTCCTTTTAACATTGCCAAGAACAACCCATTCTATCAACCAATGTTTGATGCAGTTGCTGTTGTTGGCTTGGGGTACAAGGCCCCTACCTATGAGGAGTTGAGAGGGCCCATCCTTCAGAATGAAAAGATCGATTGTGCTAGTAGATTGGAGGAGCTTAAGGCATCATGGGAAAACACTAGATGCATCGCGATGTCAGATGGTTGGACGAACCAGAAGGGCAAAACACTTCTTAACTTCTTGGTTAATTGTCCCAGGGGGTCAATGTTTGTTAAATCTGTTGATGTATCTGCACATGTTAAAGATGCATCATTATTATGTGACTTGTTGGATGAGTTCATTCGGGAGGTGGGTCCACAACATGTTGTCCATGTCATATCGAACAATGTTGCTGCAGGTAGGATGCTTATGCAGAGGTATTCTATCTTGTTTTGGACTCCTTGTGCTACACATTGTATAGATTTGATTTTAGAGGATATTGGAAAAAATCCTTATATCAGGGACATTGTTGAATCGACTAAGAGCATCACAAAATTCATATATAATCATGCATCTGTGCTTAACTTGATGAGAAGATTCACAAATAACAGGGAGTTGGTGCGTCCTGCAATCACGTGCTTTGCCACTAGCTTCATATCTCTTTGATCTATCTTGGCTTGTATGCGGGACCTGAAGATGATGTTTGTTTACCATGAGTAGGATGATTTATCATTTAGCCGTAAACCAGAGGGGGAGTCCATATGCAGGCTAGTGTCATACCAGGAGATCTTCTGGGTGGGAGTGGAGGAGGTGGTTTCCATTAGCGAACCTTTGGTAAAGGTTCTTCGGTTGGTTGATGGAGACAAGCCCGCAATGGGCTACTTGTATGAGGCCATGGATAGGGCCAAAGAAGCCATCCGTGCCTATTATGATGACAAGGGAGATGATGGATTTCAGAAACGACTACAGATATGCGGAGCGATTGATCAATGATGGAACAATACACTTCATCGCCCGATTCATGTTGCAGGGATCTACCCCAATCCAACATTCTCTTACTCATGTGGTTTTAGATTTGATGTTGAGGTTATGGAAGGATTCCTCACATGTGTTGAGAGGATGGTGCTAATTCATGAAGAACGTGCAGATATTTCCAAAGAAATGGGAATATATAGGATGTCTGGTGGGACTTTTGGCTTTCAGATGGCTATAGCTGATAGGAAGACCAAAATGCCAGGTAAGCTTTATCAAATTTCAAATTTCGATGTCTCTTCTTACTACTTAGTTCTTAGTTCTAAGTTCTAAGTTCTAGCTTCTTAATTTGTTTCAAGTTTCAAGTTTCAACTTTCAATTTTCAATGTCTTTTCTTATGTTTCTCTTATTTGTTGTAGATGCTTGGTGGACAAGCTATGGTGATAGAGTACCTATCTACAAAAACTTGCCATTCCAGTGCTTAGCCAAGCATGTAGCTCTTCAGGATGTGAGTGCAACTGGAGTGCATTTGAGAAAATACACACCAAGAAGCGCAACAAGTTACAAATTTTCAAATTAAATTTTTAATTCATTATAAATTATAAATTATTATTTTATGCCCTGTCACCCTCTATAGTCTAGATTATGTATTATAAATTATAATATTATTATTAATTTATAATTTATGGCCCTCATATAGGTTGGAATCCCAACGCCTCAATGACATGGTATATGTTTACTATAATCTCCGATTGTGGGTGAGGCAGATTCAGAAAACACCTGATGTGGACACCATTTCATTGGACGGGATTGACACCAGCGCTGCATGGAGGGTTGAGTCCGAGAGGCCTATCTTGGAATCAATGCCTGATTGGATATAGGGGGAGGTAGAGGGGACAATAGCAGAGGAGGAGGAGGATGTTACAGAGCAGAGTCGACCACCATCTTCATGGACTCTGACAGAGGGAGTTGTACTTGGCAGTAGCACCAGTAGAGGACACCGGAGTCTAGCTCCTGCTTCTTCTATAGGACGTTAGAGTCCAGTGCTAGCCCCAATGGCTTCTTCCTCTAGGGGAAAAGCTATCACCTTTTCTTGTAAAAGGGGCAGAGGAAATCATTAGTTTTTATTTGATTTCATTGTAGATGACTCATGATGAGATACATTTGTCACTTATTATAATTTTTGATGATATTTTGAGGCTTTAGACTCGGGACATGATTCAATGTTGATCTGTAGACTGTGATGTTTTCGAGTTTACTAGACATCTTATACATCTTATATATCAGTTCTCTTTTCATATTTATGTGGAAATGCATTTATTTGATGTTGTTGATGCTTTAGATATTTAAAAAATTGAAAAAAATGAATATTTTTATATTTTTTTCGTTCTTACGACATTTTCCCCGATGTTGCTGATATTTTCGTTTTCGGACCCTCGATGATATTTTGCTGCTGCCGATGTTGGTAACACTGACAGATATTAATGAATGAAGTGAGGTGAATCTCTGGCCTAAGTGAATAAGAAATCAAAGTAAGTGCACTGAAAACAAACCAAACATTGCAATATGATTAAACAAGTGTAATGTCTCCGTCCGCTTAGCACCAAAAAACAACGAAAAAGCAACCCACTAGCTTATCTAATTCTCGTAGGTTGGGTTGGGAGATGTGTAAGGGAATTACATCATGACTTATGTCACTAGAGGTTCAAAAGTCATATTAATTAATTATGACCAAGTCATTTAATAAAAAAGCAAGGAAAATAATAATCACTTTATTAAATGAAGTAAAATGACATAAAAGTGACTTATTAATTAATTAATGAGAAAATAGAATATTTCTCATGGGGAAAATACAAAAGATGGGAAAAGAGGAATTCTCCTCATTCATTCATTCTATCAATCAAAATTGGATTTCGAAAGTTCTCGTGGTTTTTTCTGACATTGAGGACAGAAACCCTCAGTGAACATTGGTTTCAACTTTCGATAGCGAAATCTATCTATCCTAGCCAATTCTCGGAGTAGATCACCCAGATCTACTGTTGTGCTTCAAAGTAGAGGATCATATCTTATTGGGCAGCAAATAACTTTGATTTGTGGAGGAAAAACTGAATTTATCAATTGCTGAGTTATTCTTATTGTGTGGATCGAGTTCATGGACAAAGGGACGAGTTAAAGTGGGTCGATATTATTGTGTGAAGAGGCAGCGACTTAGTTAAGGTTCAATTCCCTCTGAAATATCGTTTCCTTATCAGTTTGGCCAAATTAATAAGCTGCTGGGTCGATATAGCCAAGTCCAATGAGATAGGGGTAGTGTGGGAGAAACAAAAATCGATTCTTCCTTGCTGGGCGCAATTTGAAGGAAGGAAAAATCATGGATCTCATTGCAAGGTCAATCTGTTGCAAGTTGGACGCATTTAACACTGTGGGAGAGTCGCATGGGTGTCTTAGGGCCGAGTTGAAGGTTTAATGACTCTGCTGAAGGTTGAACTTCATCAAACAATCCGAGATTTATATTTGTGGGCCGTCCCTCTACTGATAAGGGGTCACACCATCATTCTGGGCATAGCTCTTCTACAGTAGACCCTATCACTTGTTAGAGGTTGAATTCTTGCCATTGCTGGATACTGGAGTATGGGAGGAATCATTTATGGGCAGCTTATTACACTGTGAAGAGGGCAGGAGATCAGATATCAAGTATTACAAGTTTAACTCTGCATATAATTGCTGCTGTTCACTCATTCTGATGGCTGATAACACCATATTCTGAGCTGATATTTTGGGGCTAAGAAGCGTTGTATATGAGGGTTGTCTAGAGCCAGACTTTCGTGGATTTGGTGCAACAATAGATGCTACAGGATACACATACCAGGTTCAAATTTCCATAGTTTATGTTCTGCTGTAACTGCATTATATTACTCTTTGAAAGTTATTATATTCAAGCAAACAATGTTTGTGGTGCCCTCATACTATTGTCGCAGAAATTGTAATTGAATATTCTTAGAATAATTTTATTGCAAATAACTTATCAATGCATATAAACCAAAAACTCGAACCAAGGAAATTACATCACAAATCCAACAAGGTTCATTACAACAAGTATTTGACCCCGAGATTCAAAGAGCCAATAAGCAAGGCATAGTCGAACCTTATCAGTACATTAATCAATTGATTGAAAAAAATCATAATGAAGAACGCATGACAGGGTGCAATACATCCAGGAGTACACAATGATGGAAGTGGTTTGCCCAATCTGGAAGGTGGAAGGATGATCGGAGTTTGCTGCGATGCGCTCAAAAGATTCCTGTCTAACCCCTCAATAACGATCTCAACTCAATATATAGAATCCCAACCAATGGAGTCAAGATCCAAACACACTCTCTGTGCATGAGAAGGAAAATATCAACTCAAAATGGCAACTCCTTGGTATTCATTACTTGCTAATTCTGTCCCTCTGAGTGTTAATATTATGGTAGCTGCGGGAGGTATTTACCCCCATGTGTGAACCTGACGAGAATAGAAGACTTCGGGAAGCAAGAGAAACCCTAATGAGTTGGCTAATAACCCTAGAATCCTTGTCGGCTCAAGAAGAGAATTTATATTAGGCTATTAGCCTCCAAGAGAAGAAGTCGGCCAGAATTAATAATAATATACTGAACAGACACATACCCAGAAAGAGAAATCGGCCCCAGTAAACTGGCAGGATTACTATAAATACAGGGCGCCAGTTCTCATTTGTCACATCTCAGGACTACAGTTTTCTCAGTTGGTGCGCACTGCAGTTGCAGTTGGTGCGCAGATTTGGAGGAGGGTTGCAAGTGCAGCTGCAACAACAGCTAGGTTCAGTATTGGCTTGGATATCTCTTGGCTAGGGTTTGGAACATCTGATCAGTCTTTTGTGATGCGCTATCCTTGGGGATTGATGCGCTACTCCTTGATTGGCTATCTAGCCTAGGGTTTGCTTCCGGAGGAATTCTCAGGTCAAGGTTAAGGTGCTCGGAGGGAGGCTTCGGCCTGTGGTTGGGTGACGAGGGTATCATCAATGGTAAAACGAGCACACCATCTTCTATATTCTAACAGGTTATGGGCCCACACCCCTTCAGTCAGCCTAAAACGCTGGAAGGAAACATAGCCGCTAGATATTGAGCTCGTTGAGGAACTGCCACTAGGGTTACTAGCAAGAGCAGCGTCCAAAAGCACTGTAGCTGGGGTTACCAGCAGAAGCAGTTGCAGAAACCCTAAACCTCTTGTTGAGGCACCTTAAGTGACGAGATTGACCTAATCTCCAGATAGATCAGTGCGCCCTAGCCCAGTGCATCTCCTGGTACTCTTAGAAGGCCAAGACATGAAGTTTGGATTTTCGGTCAAATCTAGGGTTTGACCAAGTCAAGCAAGCCATGATGAACTTTATGAAGTCTGAGAACAAGCTAGATGGAGCCTCTAACTTCAGAGCATGGAAGACAAGGATTGACCTCATCCTTGCCAAGAATAAAGTGTTGGATATCGTGAAAGGAAAGATCGTGAAGCCAGAGTTTGAAGAAGGAGAAGAGAAGGAACCACATAATGTTGCAGCTATGGAGAAGTTCAAAGACGTTGACATCAATGCCATGAGTATCATAGTGGATTCCACAAAAGACCACTTGATACCCTACATCTCCCATCTTGACTCATCGAAGAAGATGTACGATGCCCTAACAAATCTCTTCTCAGTCAAAAATATTGGACAAGTTATGAGTCTGAAGAATGAGCTCCGTGACATGAAGATGAATGATGACGACAGCATAACATCCTACTTTGTAAGGATCTCCCAGCTAAGAGATCAACTACAAGCTATTGAAGAGATCACTTCAGAAAAGGAATTGGTTAACATAGTACTTAATGGTCTTCCCAAGACATGGGATGCATTTGCTGCAAGCATGAATACAAGGAAGGAGTACTCGACATTTGAAGAACTTTGGACTTGCTGTGCTCAAGAAGAATCAAGGATCAATGCAAAAGAGAAACCTCAAAAGAAGTACGATGATCAAGCCTTCACAGCAAGATTCAAGAACTTCAGAAACAAAAAGAAGTTCGGTTCAAGGAGGAAGCCAAATCAAGAGAAAGACATCTCAGAAATACAATGCTTCAATTGTCAGAAGTACGGTCACTACAGAAATCAGTGTCCCGAGCTAAAGAAAAGAGAGAAGAAACATGAAGCATCGATTGCCGAAGAAAAGGAACCGACAAAGAAGACTAAGCAAGATGGAAAAGATTTCTTCTACTAAAAGGTAACAACACTCTTCTTATTTTCTTGTACATATCTTGCTTGCATCGTCCTTGTACATATCTTGTATATCTATCTTTTGGAAAATAATGTGTTCGAAGAAGAACTATACCTATGGAAGAACAACAAGATAAGAATGAATATCATTAGATATTACACATGAAAGAATGAAATATATCATGTGAAAGCTATTACAAGATAAGCCAAAATCAGAGTCAATCCTGAAAAGACTTAGAAGTCAGACATCAAGAAAAATTGGAGAAAGACTTATGACGACAACTAAAACGGAAGCGTGGACTCTGTTAAGACAAGAGAGCCAATTATATATTGCAGAAGACAATAAGGATGCAGATGGAAGCGTGGACTCTATTATATAGAAGACAATAAGGACGGAGACAGAAGCATGGACTTAGTCAGACGAAGGGAGCAGATTATATGCACTCTTACATGAAACAAGGATTAGGAGGGAGCTAATCCTATGATACATTGAAGATGATGAAATGTATATATCCATGATAGCAACCATGAAAGACAGTACGTGTTCAGCTCAACCGCAGAAGAAGACCTTTTCGAAGAGAAGCCTTAAAGTATTCCTGGTTGTCCATCCAGATCCGTGATCCTATGATGAAAGGAAGAAGTGGAATCTCTAGAACAGGGAATCTACAAGAAACTTCATGGACCTAAGAAATAATGAAGAACATGAAGAAGAAAGGGATAATGAAAAACATGAAGAAGAACAGCCAG
>JASDQU010254115.1:12236-22453 GCA_032191745.1 Picea mariana | reverse complement strand
CAACACCAGTCACAATCTAGTCTATGATACAAACAAGAATAAACAAACACATAATGGTTGAACTAGATGAGAATGAAAATGTTGTCACCTTTGTGAATGAATCCCACCAGAATTTGACGTCATTGCTCTGCAATGAGGAACATGATTTCTTAATCAAAAACAATGAAGAGAAGGTCCCAGTAATGAAGCTTCTGGGGAAAAAAATGGGTCTATATTTCTCAGTGCTCTAGTGTGGTCCCTGTAAAGAGCTCACTACACAACTTTTCTATATTTATGATGAGCTCATGCAGAAAGGAGAGGCCTTTGCGAATGTGTTCATCTACCTTGACCGCATGAAAGAAAACTTCAAAAAGTATCATGCAAGCATGCCATGGTTGGATCTTCCATTTGAAGATAGGAATCAGTGTGAACTATCTCAACACATTCATGTTCAGTCTATCCCGACCTTGATTGTTATAGGGCTAGATGGGAAAACGTTACAGATGAAAGCAATGAACTTGATTCGAGAACACGAAATCTGAGCTTACCCGTTTACACAGGAAATAATGAAGGAGATTGAAGCTGAAGAGAAAAAAACACTATGAGCGCAAACCCTGGAGTCCCTCTTGGTTTCTGGTGAAGGCTATTTTGTGATAGAGTTTGATGATGGGGATAGTGTTAAACGTGCAGAGATTCCATTCCTAGTTTCTAAACTTGTGGGAAAGACAATTTCATTCTTTTTCTTTATCAATCAATACTACGATTCTTACTTTCAATTCACTCTGAAGCTTATTCAAGTATACAATGAGCTGAAGGAAAGAGGATAAGCATTTGAGGTTGTTTTAATCAGTGATAAAGTGGAAAAATAAACTTTTAAAGCTTTTGAATGTGATACCAGACACTGCTTTCCATGGTTGGGTTTCCCTTTGCGAAATAAAACTGAGGATCTCTTTCATCTTTTCCATGTTAAACAATCCCAAAAGTGATTGTTTTTGGTCCATATGGAAAATTTATTACGAATGATGATGGGAGGCTCCAATTCGAGGATGGGGATTTCATTATTTTATCTTAAGTTGAAGGTATGAGTGAGCTCAATGATGGAAAGCCAAGAAAATTAATAAATGTTAGACCATATTCTTTCCACCTACAGGAAGACACCAATAATTTTGGATAATATGAGATGGGTAGCATAGTCACTCAGGTTAAGAAACCCAAACTCTTAAATTTTAAGCCAATGAAGGAAGCACTTGAAAATCTCGACGAGTTTCTTCTCAACGACTTATCCAAGTTTCATCACCCTAAAATTCTACACTTGGATTTCTGAGCCCTAGATAAATTTGTTCATCAATTTGGGTGTTTCCCTCATACTGCTTCCGAGGAAGATGTCAGTAGATTTATTGATGTCGAAAAGGCTTTAAATGATAGTGACAGTTGCCTGATTAGGTTGGATGTCAATGCCATTTATGAAAATGTAAATGTGTTCAAGCATTTTGGAAGTGGTTCTTGTGCAATGTTGAATCCCATGGTAGCTATGTTTGGTGGAATCGTTGGGCATGTAATCGTGAAAGCCTATTTTGGAAATCTTAATCCACTTTTCTAGATAGGAGTGCGAAGTGGAAAGGGAATGAAATGTAAATAGGAGTGGGAAAATTTGACGAGGGGAAGAATGGAGGGTTGGACAAGGGATGAGATGCATGAAGGAGCGTGGGAGTTTGGGAGTGGGAGGTGGGACATGGGGTGCTGGAAAAGGGACAGTGTGGGAGTGATGCATGGGAGAGGGAGTGTGTGGGATAGTGTGGGAGATCAAAAGAGCAGGTCGATGTGTGGAATAGGGAGTGTGTGTGAGAGCATGGGAGTGGGAGAGAGGCGAATGGAGTTCGCGGGTTTGGAGGATGCGAGAAAAAGGAATGCTCTGATACCAACTAAAAGATGTAAACAATATATATATATATATATATATATATATATATATATATATAATATTTATACATTTATTATTCGTTGCCTATTCAAATGTACAACACCATGTATAAATACACATACACGAGTAGAGCCACGTATTGTTTTCTAAAAAGACATGACTTTACATTAAAATTGATTTAATTAACCATTAATGGCATTGTAATATACACAAGGTATATTACAGTTGGCATGTGTCTTTGTCGATTGGGAAACTATGTGGTTTAAGAGGTTGGGGGAGGCTTGGTTCTAAGACTCTTAGCATGGGTTGAAGCGTCATTCATAGAGCCATGTAGGGCTTGTACATGGCATGATGCTGGTGATTTGTACTACTACATGCACTAAACAAGGCATGATGTGAGCCCGCCCTTTGATCGTCCTTGTTTTTAGTCTATACTTGCATTCTTTGTGGTTTGTTTAGCTCTCTTCTATTGTTGGCATGCCTCTCTATAGATTGGGAAATTATTTGCGGTTTGAGAGCTTGGTGGAGGCCTATTTCTAGGGTTCTCAACATGGGTTGAAGGGTATCATGTGTGCCCTTCTCTTGCTATTTTTCATTACCTCCATGCATAGACCAATGATTGTTTGATTCACTTCTACTATTAGCATTCATCTTTATCGATTGGAATACTCTTTGTGGTTTGAGGGTGTGGCTTGAGAGCTTGGTGGGGAAGCCTTTGAAGAATCATGACCAATGGGAATCTTGGTTTTGAGATTAAGGGATGACTAGGCATAGAATTTTGAGGTGGGGAATCCCTACAAGCATCACAGGCATCGGGAGGCATGGTTTTGGTATGAGTTTGCTTGGTTCTAAGCTTCTTCATTGTAGTTAAAATTCATGGTATTCCTTCTGCACTTCATTGTTCTTAGCCCATCACTATATTATTTAAGGTTTGTTTGGCTATGTGTAACTGATGGCACTGTCTAGGGTGCATAGCATAATGGTTCGTGTTTTAAAAGATTGCCTGAGAAGACTTGGATGCGTGTAGGGCATCGAGAATCTTGATTATGTGGATCCAATCTTTAAGCCACATTTTTTCATTTCGTGGGTAAGCCTCTTTAATTGAATCTTTTACTAAATGTTGGAAGAAGATGAATTCCGAATGAAACATTGTTGGGTTTTCTCCATGCATGGGAAATAGGGTTATTGTTTGGTTCACATTACTTGGAGTGAAATTTTTGTGGTTTGACTATCCTTTTCCTAGCGAGCTATTCTTTTGATTATCTACTAGCTCTGAAATGGAGCAGGGTTTGTTGTTGACCACTTCAAATTCATATGTGAAATACTTTTCCCTTAAACTAGAAGTTTTGTCTCATAAGCTATTTGCATCTTTGAACCATGTTGGTCATTCAACCTCTCATTCTAGTTAACAAATTTTTTGAAAGCATGGTTAAATGTTTGTTTTCCAGTAAGGACTGGGGCTCCATCTTTAGGTGTTGAACCATCTATTTTTCTTCTTATATTGGATTCTTGCGTCTTACCCTTGAGTATTTGAAGAGGTTTGAAATCGAGTGACTTGTAGAGCTTATAATCAATGAAGTTTGACTTATTTATATTGTTTAACCCTAAACTTGTGGTGATCTTACATGAGGCACATGTTTTCAATTTATTAGACATTGAGTGATGTATCAATGGTTTTTAAAATCATTTTTTTTATGGATCATTAAGACTTCAATGTGGTTGAATTGATATGCTACCAGTGATATAAGTTTTGTCTCGTGGCTTGAATGAATGTGTCTAATTTTTGCAAATAAGCTCCTGGTTATACTTGATATGACTAAACATTCAAAAGGGTTTGGCATAGACTATGGTGTCATTGTTTTTTGAATACATTACCAAGTCCTATAGACTCTAATGTTTTCCAAAGGTTTATTGCTTATTTATATATACATCTCAACATGCTTTTCCCTTTGTAAATATATACATTCATTTTCAAGGAGTTATACATACCAATATTGATTTTCTTGTCAATACAACAAAGCTTGTGCTCACACAAATCATAGGACAAAGCTTGTGCTCACACAAATCATGTTCTATTATGAATTGTTAGGACATCGAGGTAGTTGAATTGATTATGCTACTAGGGACATAAGTTTATCTTCCTTCTTAAATGGATCATAAGGTTATTTTAAACACTACTAAGTCAACATCTTATTTTATTTTGCACACTTGATTATACTTGAA
This sequence comes from Picea mariana, assembly GCA_032191745.1. Classification (NCBI taxonomy): domain Eukaryota; kingdom Viridiplantae; phylum Streptophyta; class Pinopsida; order Pinales; family Pinaceae; genus Picea; species Picea mariana. The sequence continues at coordinate 18,330 of JASDQU010254115.1, read as the reverse complement.
GACTTATGCTGATTTGAATCTTGTACAGATATAGTCTTTCAAGTGTAAATTTTGAAATCTTCAACTCGTTGATTCTTAATGTTGGGAGTACGATATTGAAGGGATTTGTTTTATGAATGCAAGAACAAGTCCTATAACTTATGCCACATTTTCAAGATCCATTATTTGTATATATATACACTTTTTATTTTTATTTTTTTGCTTTGCAAATGTACACACTCATTTTTTATTTGTTCATACATACAAGTATCAATTTCCTTGTCTATAAGAAGAATCTTGTGCTAGTTATGTTAAGGATTGTTTGTCATGAAGAAAGGCCAATATTTCTCTTATATGCTTACTTCTCATATTGTTGGTTTCCAGAGGTCTATTACTTGCTTTTATATTATACTGCTAGTGTTTCCCTTCCCCACACACACACTCGTTTTCAAGTTGTCTATACATAGAAGTATTGATTTGTTGCTAATTGGAGGAAGATTTTTCTTTCTCTATTGATGATGCTACTCAAAATCCCTATGTGGACCTTGGTTCACCTATCTATATGAAGTCTTACTGATGTCATTTGATATTCTTCCTCCACCCTTTGGTTTCTAAGATGAAGAGTCTCATTTCTTTGTTCATAATTTGATGGTTTTATTTTATCTTGCACATAGAAATATATTGGCATCATGAAATGTTGTAGTTTTATGGTCCTCTAATTTGTCTCAACATTGTGAAAGTGAAGGAAAATTAGAAGGCCTGGCAATATGGTAAATGCCAAACCGAGTAGTCCAAGGGCTTCATGTCAATGATCAAAATGAATGTGGGATTTTTTTATATAGCTATTTATAACCATACGAATGTAAATCACAACCTCAAAAATATTTGATTGGAAATCTCCACTCAAATAATTAATTAAAGTGGCACTTTTGGGGCACATGGATTCGTTTTATCATCGTCCAAATCCAACCCTTAAACACCAACTAGTTATTTGATTAATTGAACTTGAAACCCAGGACGGACGAAAAATGATGGATAAAATCCCTTGCTTTCTGCTCATTCACCAACGTTTATTGAAGGAGAATGCTACCAGGACGGGTGTGTTCCAAAAGATGATGGACTGAGGCAACTTTGAGGGTGCCTCCTATCCCTCTTACATTTAAGGATAATACTAACATTATTTATCCCTCACCAGGGCTTTCATTGCTCTAAGAGGCCCATTGTCAGTAGGGGAGGGAACAGACTCAACTAACAATAAAGAATTTTGTGGCATCTTTTTCCGATTGCTTTGTGTTTTTAAGGGGGAGAGTTCTATACCTAATCCCCTGGACCAGGCATAGTCTTTCCCATCCCTTGTCGGGGGAGGCTTTGAAGAGGTTTCCTCCGAGTGTAATGAAAGGTCAATGGGTGCCTTACCTCTGTAAGTAGGTAACTTTATAGCATCCTGATTTTCCTTAATGAAAGGGATTAAGGAATTGAGAACATTGTTGAGTGAGGACTCACCCTCCTCGAATTCTCTAAAACCAGGTTCCACGATTGAGTCGATCAAAATAGGAGAGGTGGGGGAATGGATAAAACCAAGTTCCTGAGAACTCAAACATTGAGGAGGAGGGGAGGAGGTCATCTCGATGGGAAAGTTGGTTGGTAATGCGGTGGAACCTGTGAGTGGGAAACTTGAAACCAAAGGAGGTGATAAAACCCTGGGGGAGTTTTATGGAGGCCCCTTCACTGAAGCTTTAATACCTAAGCTCTCTTCTGAAACATTTTTTGTTGCGGAAGTAGAAGAAAAAAACCACCCTGAAATTTCTATGCCATCCCTTTCCCAAAGTGATAAGGAAGAGAAAAGTGAAGGACAATATAACTTCAACTTACCCGTAAGTGTATTTTCCTATTCTGTTGGAGGTCCTTGCCCAGCTTCGAAGTGAAAACTTATATCCCTTAACGAGTCTACTTCATGCATATACTCTGGGGGATCTTCTTGAAGTAGAGTTTCTTCAAACTTTTCTTCCGCAACCTTTCCATTGAAGTCATGACGCAAATGACCTATGCAGTGGCACCAACTGCATCTAAATGGTATACGTTGATAGTCTAACTGTTGTTTTATGTGACATACACGCCATTCAATATCTAGTAGTTCAGGGAGCCCACCATGAATGTCGATCTCCACTAATATCCTTCCAAATTTCCTGACTAAGTTTTCCATAGATGACTCATCCAGAGTAATAAAAAGACCTAAAAAATCTCCTATAGCCTTCAACACTCCCTCATTCCAAAGGTGTATAGGGAGGCCCAACAGAAGGACCCAAAAGTGCCTTAGATGGAAGTACTTTGTTTGTAGATCAAAATCTTCCCTCCATGTCTTCAACATTAAGATACTGCCTCCCAAAACCCAGAAACTGTTCAATAACAAAGAAGCATCCTCCGGTGACTTGCATATAAACCCCATCCAACCCTTAGTAAGATAGAGGATCTCCAGGACATAACCAAGTATAGGCTTTCAGCTAAATACCATCCATTCAGAAACTAGATTGGATGCCAAATATGAATATGAAAGTCTCTCGACTAAACCACAAAGATCCAGTCTACACGTCTCTTCAAGACCAACATCTGCCCCCAACACCATCCTTCGAACACACTTATTTTCCTTCCACACCTTCTTTCAAACCCCAGCCTATTGAGAAAATATGTGTGTAAACCTTTTTCTACCAGTCAAGACCATCGCTTATCCCCCAGACTATTCAATAAAGTCTCCTCCGGCATGCCCTCATGAAGAAGAGTATATGAACCTACAGGTGAACCAACCACACCAATTTTAGTTGGGACAATTGAAGGTAACGTCGGGAAAGCAAGAGAAGAAATAAAGGGTTGAGTGCTAAGGCCTGTCCTACTGGGCAACATAGTAGTGGTGTGAAATGATGTACCAGTTTTTAAACCCGACGAAACTGACTCATTGAAAAGACAACCCCTGTGCCACTTTGCCTCGTCCTCAGGGTTCATTAGTTTCATGACGTCTTCTAATATGTCAGCCTTGGAAACTGAAGCCATCTTGTGAGCACCAAAATGGCATTAATCCGAGGAAAGGGGGGAAATAGTAGCTTAAGGGAAGGAACAATAAAATAGTGCCAACCCCCTAAGCTGGTGTAGTTAAATCTTACAAATAGACACATGAAAAGACTATAACTAATCTCTCTGAATTAAACTGTAATAAACCTCCTCTAAGAAGTAGGAAGCCGTGTTGGGCTTGCCAAAGATAGATATCAAAAGTATGCCATTCAAATGATGTTTCTCGTGGTTTATTGTCATAGATATTTATTTAGCAAGATAATAGATGAGAGGAAAAGAAGATGCAATATTATTCTAGATGAATGAGTGAGACAAATTTTATAATTTATTTTTTCCATTTCTAATTTTATGGTTTTTATCATTATTTTACATAATAGTTTTTTGGCAAGATAATAGATGAGAGGAAAAGGAGATGCAATATTATTCTAGATGAACGAGTGGAGAAATTTTATAATTTATTTTTTCCATTTCTAATTTTATGATTTTTATCATTATTTTACATAATAGTTTTCTATCAATTGAATTTGAGTGGCTGAATGTTAAAGGGGAAGTAGAGCAGAGAAAGAATGGTATAGGAGTGCTTGAGCCAAGCCAATGGTGTATTTTTTGCAATCGTATAAAAAAAATCAACTTAATCTACTTTTCTTATTTTGCAAAGTTTGCTTAACACAATATCTTTTGTTGATCCTCTTACATCTCAACACACCACTTAATGTGCACTTGAAAAAAAAAAGGAAAGATATTGTAAAAAAACCTTAATCACTTTGGGAAAGAAAAATTAGTGTGTTTTAACCTTTGTACTACTGACCAACACTGACTACAGGAAAATGTTGTAAGAAACAATGTATGTGAAGTTGAAGTTGTTTTACTTAATGTTTCCACATTCTAAATTAATATATGTTAAATTAAAATTACATTAATAAGTGTTTGAATTTCACATTTAAAAATCATTCAATGTTTAAAATTTAATATAATGTAAATGCTACATATAAGGGTATGAAAATTAAATTTTATTTTCAAAATTTCTTTGTCTAAATTTCAAATTTTACTATAATAAAAGAGATATTGCATGGACCGTCTCGCAGTTGTATGGTCCTTCGCTTTCATATGATAGTGAAAACCATATGAAAGAGAAGGACAACGAGAATGTCCGACAATATTTCATTTGAATTTGTTTTGAGAAGAACCATGAGGATTGTGCATATTTTTATTAGGTAGTAAGTTAAATGCTACCATTGAACACAATGCATTGAGTGAATTATTTCCTCATTATTTTTTCAATCTGTCTTTTAGATGGTAAATAGTGTGTATTTGAATTAATAGGTGGAAAAGGTAGTGAGTCAATGATTGGTTCGATGCATAGTGCTTATGTTAGTTGTAAGTTAGTAAGTGGAATAACTCAACTTACTGTTATGAAAAAAATTGATATGAATTGTGTTGAAAGTTATAATTTCGTTTAATAGATGGAAACATTGATCATGGCACTTAGTTTGTAAAAGTTTTAATATATTTTAAGATGATTCAAATCATTAAAAATTTAGAAAAATGAACGAGTCCAAGTAAAATTTGGTTTCCCTCGAAAACAAAATAACTCATCAGAAAGATTGGGTTTGTCCACTTTTAATTCATTTTCCATGGTTTGTCCACTTTTAATTCAATTCCCATTATTAGTTTGTGCTTTAGGGTAGTGAACTAAAGTAATGGGCATATCAATTTAGTACGTCCATAACATCTGCTATTTTCTTTTGTCTATAGTTTAGGTTAGTTTTGTCATTTAAACATAAAATTATTTTAGAAATGATCTGTATGGATTTTGATTGTCCCTATAGGCATGATGATTGTAGATGGGATATTTTCTTTTGTCTATAGTTTAGGTTAGTTTTTTCATTTAAACATAAAATTATTTTAGAAATGATCTGTATCGATTTTGATTGTCCCTATAGGCATGACGATTGTATATGGGATAGGGAGTTACTTGGGGTGGCAGAGAGATGATGTTGTGGGTGTTGGATTCTCAAAGAGGGTAGGCCATGGAAGGCTTATATGTGGCATGTTGTGGATTCTTTGTACTACCCCATGCATTAAATAGGGTAAGAAGTGAACCCCGCCCCCCCAACCGACTCTTCCATGTTTTCAGTGAGTATTTACATCATTTGTGGTTTGTTTGGCTCTTGAACACTGTTTCCATGCCTCTTTGTCGATCAAGAAAGTCTTTTTGGTTTGATAACTTAGTGGAGGATTGGTTTTGAGGTTCTCAACATAGATTGAATGGTGGTGTGTGTGTCTTGCTTTGGCTAGTTTGTACTTCCTCCATGCACAAATCGAGGATTGTTTGGCTTTTTTCTATGGTTGGTGTAATATAACAACTTGCAATATACCTTGTGTATATTACAATGTCATTAATTATTAATTAAATCATTAATGTAATAATTATTACTTTTAATGTAAAGTCACATCATTTTAGACAAAAAGGTGTGACTCTATTCGTGTACGTGTATTTATACACGTTGTTGTACATTTGAATAAGACAATGAATAATAAATTTATAAATATTAAATATATATATTTATATATATCTGGTTTAAAACTTTTATTTGGTATCAGAGAGAAACCTCTTTCATCAAGTTGAAGTCACATGCATTACTATGGAAACCATAAATGGCATACTTGGCAACACAAAAAGCGTTATGGAGAGTATGAGTCACACTCTCGAAGAAATAAAGAATTATGTGAACGAAATAATGGAAGAACTAATAGAGAAGGCAGTCATGGTATGCTTGGAGGAGGGTTTATGCCAAGACCAAATCTCGCTTTGAAAAGGAAATCAGAAGAATCCCTGCATCACCAAGTCGGACCTTGAAGGTGAGGGCCAATCCACACCAATGTTTGGACAATCAACACCAACCCAATCATCGTTTGGACAGTCAACACTAGTCACAATGTGGTCTCTGATACAAACAAGAATAAAAAAACACATAATGGATGAACTAGATGAGAATGAAAAGGTTATCTAGGTGGATATCGGTGGCCATCTACCTTTTCCAACTAGCTC
>JASDQU010254112.1:0-16102 GCA_032191745.1 Picea mariana | reverse complement strand
CTAGAATCCACCCTCAATGTTTTCTACAGATTGAAGCTCTCTTTTCTGGTATCTTCTTGGTGTTCATGTACAAAACTTGACTATCCAACACTTTTGTAACAACCCATACAAATTTCCTCCCTTTGGCTTGCTTCCTTGACTCACACACTTCCCAAAGCTAATTGTACTTATCACCAACTCTCCCAATAACTATGGAACGTGACTTCTCACAACCACCCTCTTACATATTTAAGTAGTTAGATTGCCTTTGCGCCATGAAATAATTAATGATTTCTCTTGCGCTGTGAATTTTAATGAGATGTGTGATTGGTTAATGATTAGATTACATATGCGCCATGAACAAAATTGATGAATTCTCTTGCGCCATGAATTTAATGCTAGTAGATGATGGGTTATGTAATTGATTACTCTTGCACCATGTTTAATTGATGATTGGGATTGATTGATTGATCTAGTTGATTATCAACTTGATTGTGTTAGTGGGATTTAGACACCTCCTTTTTTCTCAGAACAATCGTCATCCGTGAGACCTTAAGTGGTCAAAATCAATCAGATGAATCTTGGGCTTGAGCATTTCTTATGTGACCTGGAGGTCCTAACCATGCATGATAGGTTGGGTGGGTAGTTCTTTATATTTCAACGATATGATTGATCATTAATTATTTTCTTCAGTCGATCTGGTTGTGTTTAATTGTGTCATTATTGCTTATGTTTATGTGTTGATCATGTGTCATTATCATTTATGTTAATGTGTTGGCTTGTGTTTCTATTGACTTCGATGATGTGTTGCTTGCAATAGTTTTAATTATGATGTTGTGTTGATTATGCGTTGTTATGAATTACGTGTTGACGTTAAATTCCTAATGCTTAAAAAAAAATTGTTGTGTCGTAACGACAGGGTTGTTACAACTAACCCAACCATCGAACATTGATTATCGGATATTTTCATCGGTGACTGAAATACTTTACCAATTCGTTTGACCCTACCATTGGCCATTGAGGAATTCTCTTAGCCAACTCCAACATTTTGAATTTTTTTTACCAAAACCTCGATGAATCTAGGTCATCAATCTACCATTCGAAATGAGCTTGACCATTGATCCATCAAACTTCTCCCAACTTTGTCGAAGAAACTCAACTGTCAATCTATGTCATTTTCCCAACTTTCAAAATTGAATCTCGATCATTGATCTTCTCGAACTTACTAGCTCCCAAAACCTTATAAGATTTTATTTATTTATTAAAATGATAATTACCCATCGATTTGGTTAGAACTTGGTTAGATATTGTACAATGATAATTACCCATCGAGTCCTCTAATTTTAATCTCAAGATCTAACCAAGTTCCTAAAAATCAAGAATAGCTCATCCACACACAACCGTCAGTGGTTAGAGCTGACTCCATGAAATATTCTTTGTCTATTCGGATCATCAAGGATGCATGATCCAATCATCCATGCATCCAAGTCATAGTTGATTGCTCGACTAGTCGATCCACCAACCAAATCTCATCGACTGTTAGTCGACTATTCGACCGACTGGATTTTCGACTACTCGACCGATTGATGTAGATATCTTGTTGATCGCCCAACCAACTGTTTCTATATGTTGTTCAACCACTCGATCAACGGATTCTGGTAGAAGTGTGATGAATCATCAAAACCTAAGGTTCCAACATAATGCTCATGTTCATTTGGTACCTTGAATTTTAAGAAACTCTTGCCAAAATTCCCTGGTGAAGGTAGGGTCTCAATCCAATACAATGGAAGTGGGCATATCCTGTAACTTTAAAATCTGATCCATGAAGACTTTAGTTATTAAGGAGGAATTAAATATGTGTGACGAGGAACAAAAATGATCGTATTTGGAAATATGATCGATTACCACCATGTTCATTTATTTGTTACCCACTCTTGGGAGTCCCACTATAAAAACCATATATATCTTAGTCCATATATGTGTTGGGATCAGTAATGGTTGCAATTTCCCTAGCACCTTCACTATCTCACCCTTTTTTCTTTGGAAAGTGTCACAAATTACTATAAAATCTTGGATGTATGATTGCATTCCTTCCCAAAAGAATAGGTTTTATGAAAACTAGAGTGACCCAATGTGGGTGTTCAATGCATTTCCTCCAAGACCCTCTATTTTAAGGTAGAATTCTTGACTCACCCTTTATACCTAAATGTATCTTGCTGCCATTTATACCCTTTATGAGGGTTGGGATATTTCCAAAGCCATTGGATGCATTGAAAATTAGTGTCATTTTCCTACCATCCTCTATAGGATTCCTAGATCAACTTGGATGGGGTAAAGATAAGGGAAATAAGGATCCATCCTCCTCAAATTGCTTGGATAAATAATCGACCACCAAATTTCGTTTACCCTTCTTATAGATAGTCTCATAATCATACCCCGACATCTTGGTGACCCACTTATATTTCTCTTGTGATGATAACCTTTGTTTTAGAAACTACTTCATATTATGATGGACAATCTTGATCTAGAAATTTCGCCCTATGAGATATAGACACTAGGTCTCCACTGCATAAAGGATGACCATCATCTCTTTCTCATACATGGATTTACCCAAATTGTTGTCACACAACTACATAATGGTGAATTCCAAGGAGTTCCCTTCTTACAACAAAACCATTCCAAGACCTCTTCTCAATGCATCATATTTTAGGACAAAAGTCTTCGTAAAATATATCATTACTAAAACTAGAGTAGTGCACACATAATCCTTTAAAGACAATAAGCCTTTCTCATCTGCCTTGCTCCGTACAAAGGAATTCTCTTTTAGTAGTGATGTTTAGGGAGAAAAAAAAATTCCATAATATTTTACAGACTTCCTATAGTAGTTGGTAAGTCCTAAGAACCCACACAAGCTATTAAACATCTTGGGTTGGGGCCACTCTTGCATAGCCACAACTTTCTTGGGATCTACTTATACTCCATCCTAATTGACAATGTGACCCAATTATTTAAGCTATGAAGCCCCAAAAGAACAGTTAGAGTGTTTCTGGAATAGTTGGTGGTCCCTTAGGAGTTGCAAGGCTCTATAGACATGTTCTATGTGGGAATCCCATGTTTTACTTTAGATAAATATATCATCAAATAATACTAGTACAAAACAATCTAGAAACGATAAAAAAAAAGTGTTCATGAGGCTCTGAAAGGTGGATGGATCATTGCAAACATCAAAGGGCATCACCAAAATTCCATAATTATCCTCATGTGTGCATAAGGTTGCTTCAATTACCATCTGTGATGACTAGGGACTAGTACTAGGATTCATAAATCTAGCCTTCAACAATTCTTGAATGATATTTTTTATTTCATTCTTCTATGCAAATAGGTACCTATAAAGACACACATTGGGTGGTATACTAGTAGGAATCAATGGAATACCATGGTCATGATCCCCTCATGAAGGTGGTAAACCCTATGGTATTTCAAATACCTATTGATGTTTAGATATGACCAAGTACACTTCATGGTGGATCTCCCATGGGGGGTGTTCTATTACTTGTATGGCATTGAAATGTTAAATAATGCCTAAGTGGAATTTCTTTAGTACTTTCTCCATGTTATGAGAAGTGATAAGTTTAAGGGAACTAGATGTAATACCTTTAAGGGTATGTTTGTGCCCTTCCTTAGTGAAGCTTATGTATAAATATTTGAAATCCATGGTAACAAGTCCCATAGTGCATAACCGTTTTACCCTAATAACTACTTCACAACCACCTATTTTAATAGAAAACATGTGATTTTTGAGATGGTACTTAACCATTTGTATTTTCACATTTTCACATCAGCCACCACATTTCATCATACCGCAATTGGAAATCATAATTTGAAAATTAGGTATAGGATAGACATAACAATTGGTTTCTTCAAACACTTTCTTATGATAAAGAATAATGGGTGATGTTGTTGTTAATCACTACAATCACTTTGTGGTGCCTGATATAACCAATAAACTTCAATGTTTGGGGTCCTGAGAAATTGGTAAGGCATGGAGGGAAATTTTTTGGGTTCCTTGCAAGGATCTTGCAAAGCGTTTTCCTCATCTGTGAAAGGGGTGGCATTGTCCAAATCTAGTTCAGGAGTGTCATTAGTGGATATGTATTCTAAATTATCTTGTTGGGATACAGCCATTTGAAATAAGCTTCATTCTTTACATTTGTTCCCTTTGAAACATCACTCATCACAATTATAGAAAAGGTGGAGGCATTGGTGTTTTTCCATCTCTTTTGGAGATAACTTGTGGATTCTCATTTGTTGTGAGTTGGACAGGATAGGGGTAGTCACCATAGGGGGAATATTGTGAGTAGTGATTAAAGGTTGCTTGGTCTGGGCATTGATTACCTTATCAACTTCTTTAGCTCATTCAGAATATTCTAGCCATGTTTTTGGGCACTACATCATAGTGTGTTTTCTAATTTCCTCCTTGACACCACAGATAAAAAATTCTTTAAAAAATGAATCAGTTGGGTCTCTGTGTGGATTGCCAGTTTCACAAAGGAAACAATATAGTCAATAATTGTGATTGTTTGGCATAAATTTGTTAGTCATCCAAAATAATAGTGAGTGTCATGTTCAAAATTTTCTTAAAGTACCTGCACAAACTAGGTCTGATCAATGTAGCCTCCACGAGCTTTCTTATACCATTTCCACCACTACCAATGTTTTGAGTTCAAATATAAGACCCACACTTTTAGCTTCTGTAGGTCATAAATAATGCCATGGAGAGAGAATTAATGTTCCATTTGGGTAATCCACCCCGAAGGATTAGAACCATCAAATTTGTTCATGTCAACCTTTGGAAGCATTTCCACAAAAATTCATACTAAAAGTGTGGGTAGGGATTATCCAGAAAGAAAATGTGAGTGTCTTGTACTTTTTTTGTTGGGGATTCCTTCTTGGTTGGATTGATGTTTCGATCTAGTATATGGATGCTCAAGTAAGAACATAACACCTCTGACATATTTCCTTGTCAGTTAATTATGAAGGATGCATCTTTGGGTGAAGACTCAATGCTAAAAACCTTGGCTTCAAGTGGTTGGGTCATGGTTTTGGCTCTCTGTATTTTCTATGTTGTGAGTCTTTATTATGGGACCACCTAGAGGTTTTTTGAAGTTTTAATCCCCACTTATCTCACTATGACCATTCGATTGAAAGGATCCTTTTTAGATATATAATAAATCACTATATTGTCAAGTCCACATAAAAAGGGTTACCTAATGGGTAGACCCAAGCAATCATAACATTGCAATGAATATTTTGACATAGGTCTCCTGTAATGGTGTAATTTTTTAACACTAGTAGGAATATTACTCCTTGTTGAATATTACTTCATTAACAAAATTTCCCAATTCCTTCTAGATGTAAAGATGTAGGAATTTCACTCACTAACTATAGAGGCTAGGGTTTGTAGGTGTTGAAGTTTTATGATTGTCATATCTGATAGTTACTACCTTATGATTAATAAAACGATTCACTTTCATACAAAAGTTATCATAGAATAACTATACACTAAAAATATTAACTATAACAATGTAGTGGAAATAACAAGATCTAGAAATATTAACCATGCATAGTAAACACAAGAACACAAGAGTTTATCTCGGGAAACACAAACTTGGGAGAAAACCCAAAAACCTTTCTCTAGAAGAACTCAGTCCAAGATATTACCAGTACATCTCCATCAATAGCCAAAATACCATACAAAGAATATCCTCCCCAAGGATAGCATCACCAATACCTAGCTCCTCAATAATATGACCAAGAATAACCAAGCAAGAGCTTCTCCAAGTGTGGTGCACTCTCCAAGATAACTAGTAACCCAAAAACAAAAAAACTGTCAAAACTGCAGCTGAAAATTCCTTTTTGCGCACTGCAGAAGGAGTTGTCTGACTGTCCAAATGAAATGAGCCAGTCTTGTATTTATAATAATTTGGGCACTATCCTAGGGTTGAATTCTTACTTCAGGGTCTTCAATTTTATTAAATTTTTGATGTCTTTTATTGGTTGGGCTGAATTTTTTCCCAGGTCTTCAATTTCTTCCTGGGGATTCTATAATGGAGTAGATGGGTCTTCTTTTACTTTCTTGTGGAGAACGAATGCCCAAATTTGCAAATCTCCAACACTCTCTCTCAAGGAGGGAGGCATTCTCCATACTTGGATTTCTTTTGTCATTGAAAGGTTTCCTTCATGAGCCATGTTGATGTGCCATATTTGAACATGAATTATGTTGTAGCCTAGATATGAACCCCTTCCTCTCATATCTCATTTCCCTATGCCTTCATCGATTTTTCCTCTTCTGGTTGATAAAGTTGGTTTCCCATTTGTTCAATGACCTGGTTTTCCTTGTTGGATTGTTGGAATGATTCTTTGTGCCGAATTATTTATTTTTTCCTTGAAAGATAATTGCATGTATGGTTTGAGTTTGAAATACTTTTCATCGTGTTTGCCACTAATTGAACATGAAGTAGGCCCACCAAGCCTTTCCTATGTGCATGAGACATCCAGGTCTGCCAATTCCTCTGTATGCATAGTAAGAAACCATGAGAAAAAACACATCATTCAGAGAAGTCCATTTTGGGCTTGAAATACAAGCAACAAACAGGTCCAATTTTCAGCCATCAGATCAAGCAAAGATTGAGTCGTGACCGTCAAATCTCATTGGAGACAAATCGACGGTGGGGAGGCATTGCAGGGATTGAGAAGAAAATTATTTTTTCTGTAAGTTGTGAGCCCGCAATCGCTCAGGATAGTTGATCTTTCTAGATCAACAAATCAACAATGCATATCAATCCTACTACGGAAAAACATCTTCACTTTGAAGAGATCGGGAAGGAAATTAAAGAGTGAGTGAGTTGAGTCTTTGCAATCACCTGTGGTCATTGATCTTCAAGCAAGGGACACATGTCAGGCGATCTCGTACTCTGGGAATAAACAAGTAGAAGCTGAGTGAATAAAGGACTTCCGAAGACCCGAAGCTTGTATTTCATCTGAACCGTCCATCAACGAGGACACGCAGTGCCAGATACCTCACTTCAGAGACTTAGCACTCTGGAAAGCTTGCGGAGAGAAACACTAAACCAAGAATTACCCGAAGTTCTGAAGTAAATCTCAGCCATCCAAATCAATATGCCACGTGCAGGAAGATCTAACACTTCAGAAATATGACACTTCTGAGGATTGCGCGAGCAAGCAGAAGAAAAATCCTGAAGCCTGAACACCCGAAGTGAATCTCGGCCGTCCAAAAAAAGAGGACACGTGGAGGCAGATCTCTCACTTCATAGATACGTCACTCCAGAGGATTGTAAGAACTATGCATTGAAAAGGCTCGAAGCCCGAACTCCCGAAGTAATTGTGCACCGCTGATCTCAAATCAAAAAAAACCGTTGATCTTTGCAGCAGGTCCCGAAGTCCCGAAGTCCTGAGAGCCTACCACATCAACTGGTCCCGTACTATTTTGGGAGATTTCCAAGAGAAACATTCATAAAATCCTAAAGCCCGAAGTCCTAGGGACACATGGAACTCATTCATTTGAGACACATGACACTCATATGTCAGGACACATGACATTCATTTCAGGACACCATGTCACTATGAGCCCGTAATACTCCGGGAGTTATACAAAATTTGCATCTAAATTGGTGCCATCACTAAATCATATAGGGGAGTTCTAATATGGCAGACAGATAGAAATTTAACAAGGGTGCTAAAGTAGCAGGGTCATCCGTATCACATATTGTGACAAGATCGACGACCACACTTCATTGCAGGGACAAAAAATGCTCGAACGTTAATTTTCCAAAGAGGTCCCACAATTGAAACCATGGTATAGATTATGGGGTATGTGGAAGTTGGTGGGGGATTGCGGGGGTCAGAGCAGTGTGGACCCAAACCACCTTCAACAACTTCCACAATCACGTGATTATATGACGTCAGGTCACCACGTCACTCTGAGAGATTTTCACGCTGCACATCCAGTTGTCTCTAGTGGCCTCCAACAACACGCGTGAACGCCATGATAAATGTAGAACTTAGATGTCACTTTGAGTCAGTTTCTGCCACAGTCTCAGTTCATTCTAGCACTTGCATCAATCCAGTTTCATCGCTAGTGTCAGTTTTCAATTATCCAGTTCAAGACTCTGTTAAGTTTAAATCATAATAAGTGGTCTTCTATGTGTGATAAGAACCACTATTTTCTATTAAGTCAAGTGTGAAGTATACATTGTTGTATTCCAACGGTGTTTTATTCAAGTTAATTAGTCATTCTACAATTGTTAATGTAGAGTTAAGTCTTAGTCCAAGATGGACGAGAGCCTCTGCAACTCTGATAAATATGGAGTTTCTGTATGTTTTGAACGTTCGATTTTTGGGAAAGGATAGCAATACATCAGACTGGTTGGACCCGTTCTATGCATGGATTAAAGCTCTATACCTAGTGAATATAATCTTGATGACAATGTTTCATTCAAATATTCATGTGTTTTTATCTTATCTTGAATGCAGTTTTGATTTGTGCAAAGTACATTTCATTTACTTCCGCTATTGTATAACTTGTCTTTATTGATATGCAACCTGTGAAAACAACTAATGCTTGGTAAAGATTTGTTTTTGTTGCAACCTGTGGGAGCAATTGCGTTTTTGATACATGTTTAATGTCTTGAAATGAAATTTTAAGTATTGAACTTCTTACAGCGGATTATTTATTGAGTAATTTGTTGTTTCCCTTTGTCTTCTATTATTTCACTTGTCTGTCATTAGTGTTCCACCATCCAAGGAGGACCCTCATCCATATCATTTTTCCAACCCAACCATGCTCCTGTATTGGTAAAACCAACCCTGTAACTCACCCAAAAAACCAAATTATCAAAAGAATAATCATCCCAAAACTTGAGGTGGCCTAGCTTTGCCCTTTAGCAGTCAGGTGCAGACTTTAGGACCAACATCTTCTAGCGCCATTGCTGGGGAGAGAAGTAACGAAATATCTTTCCCTGGGAGAACAACAATGATCAGATATGATCTTAGATAGTGAACAAAGACCATACACATTTAGACTTCATATCCTTCACCTGGTGACTCCATGGTTAAAGAATCCAGTGGTGACTCCACTGAGTAAAATTTATGAAAGAAATACTAGCGCCAAAAAAGGGACTCAACAGATCCAAATATGAACACATCAAAGACACCAAGGCTCATCTTAATCCCGAGAAGGACACAGTAGTCTCTGAGCTAGAAAGGGAGCTAAGAAAATCCATCGTAGCTCAGAGATATACCTCCCCCCTCGAGGGTAAAGTTGTGCCCAAAGAGTCTACTTATATTCATCATCATAAGAAGCTTAAATTTTCTAGCCCTAAGAATCACAATTACAAGGAAGATCAAACATCTTCAACTCTTTAATCTACTTCCTCATCCAGTCCAACATCCACCCCTGCAGCTCCCATAAATCTTTAGATTCCTATTTCCCAAGCCATGGCCGCTAACAGGATGAATGCCATAATTGCTACCAGATATGCACCCCTAGTTCTTCCTGTAGGATTACATGCACTCCCAACCACATATTATATGAAATATTTACCAAGATATAACGGGGAGGGTGATTTCACTGCCGAGGAACATTTTGGTATCCTTTTACGGCTTTGCAGACAACTTTAACATTAACTGTGCAGATGTGTGGATAAGGTTTTTTGTGCAGAGTTTGGATGGGGAAGTAAGGAAATGGTTTCGGGGTCTTCCTCCAACCTCCATCACAGATATTGAGGCGTTATATGAATCTTTGATAAAGCAATGGGGAGACAGGAGAGATTATCTCTACTACATCACTGAGTTTGGGTCTCTAAAGAGGAAGAATGGTGAATCTATCTTAGACTTCACCAAGAGATTCAATAAGATGTATGGTAGAATCCCAGATGAGATTAAACCAACTGAAGCATATTCCAAGTTCACTTATGCCAATGCATTTGATGCATAGTTTTCCCTTCTGCTCAGGGAAAGAAGATCCACCACCTTGTTTTCCATGCAGGAAGCATCCATTGAGGTTGAATCCAATATATTGACATTAGACAAGTTAAAAACTAGGTCTGATAAAGACAAGAAGAAACAGAGGGAAGACTCCCTTGCCTCCTCTAGCTCGGCCACATCTAACCCCAAACTTGATGAAATGACCAAAACTTTGAAAGATCTGACATATGAAATAGCTAAGATGAAATGGGAATCTAAACAACCAAAGAGAGATTTTCAAGGGGCTGGAAATAGAAATCCAAATCAATTCAGAAGGCCTAATTATGCACCTCAGATAATGAAGAGAGAAAGAATGAATGTTGATGATCAAAGGGTAGTGCCTCCTTTCCAATACAATCAGATTGAGGATATACATGTAGACAATGATTTTGTAGATGATATTGTTGTACTTTTCAATGAAACATATTATTATACTAGTCACTTAATGCAACAAGAATATGAGGTAGCACAACTGTCAAATCAATTTGATAATCAGACAGAGGAAGATGAATTTATTCAAGACCAACCCCAGAAAAAATATGATTTTAGGACAAGAGGGGGGACTCTCAAATCTACTACCTCTGATCAAAACAAAAAGGATGAAGTCCTTCCCAAGACAAATCCAAGGAAAGATGTGTCATCTAAAGCTCAGCAACTTCTCCCACCTAAACCCGTAGTCCCTGAGATAAAGGAAATTGATAAGCCACCAACCTATTTCATCCTAGAGCATGATTTGAGCAGGATCAAGATCCCCGTGCCTTTGACAGAACTGATGAAGAATGAACCTTCCAAAAAATCCATCATGAAAGTTCTGCAACCAACTCCTTATATCACATCTTCTGATGTAATTAGTTTGCAGGATGAGAACCCAACCATTACTGTGGGTCCACACATTGAGGATGGAATGATGCTCCTCCACCATTCTATATATATATAAATTTCCATGATAATATCCTACATAATTGTCTTATGGACTTAGGAGCCTCGCACAATGTTATTCCCAAAAGTGTTATGGAAGAACTAGGTCTAGAGATCACCAAACCCTACCAGGACCTGTACTCCTTTGATTCTAAGAAAGTAAAATGTCTGGGACTGATAAAGGATATGGTGGTTAATTTGGCACAATTACCAATGATGAGTGTAGTGATGGACATTGTTGTGGCTGAGATTCCCCAAAAATTTGGTATGCTCTTATCCAGAACTTGGGCTAAGAAGGTTGGAGTATCATTACAAATGGACCTCACTTACGCCACCATCACTATGTTTGGAGGGGAACATAGGATTCTATACATAGAGGTAAGGTTAGCATATATTGTCAGTGACCATCATAACCCAAGCAATCACCCAACTTATTCTATGGAGAATGAGATCAGCTCATATGTTTTTCATTTCAACGATGATGAACCTGAAATATCAGTTATCCAATGCAAAGATCAACCACTGACAGATCAAAAAAACAAAGTATGGAAGATGTATTTTGATGGATATTCATTAAAGGAAGGATTTAGGGCAGGTATACTCCTCATTTCCCCTTCACAAGAGGTAATTATAACACTCTCTTATAAGCTTGAGATTGAAACTACTAACAATATAGCTAAATATGAATCTCTGGTGCTAGGATTGAGGGCTGCCAAATACATGACCATGGCCTGTTTATCAGTTTTTGGTGATTCCTAGTTAATCATCAATTAAGTTAAGAACATCTATCAAGCTAAACAACAGAGGCTACGACAATACAGAAACGAGGTATGGGACCTAATTGACAATTTCATTCTAGCATTTAGTATATCCTTCATCCCAAAGAGGAGAATCAGAAGGAAGATTATCTGGCCTTGGATGCTAGCTCTTTTAGACCTCCCCTTGGTCCAAATATTAAATATCAGGTGGAAATCAATCATAGGACAACCATACTAGACAACATAAAGCACTGACAAGTCTTTAGTGATGATCTAGAGCTGTAGAGGTTTCTACATACCATTGATGAATTCTCCAATATCTCAATCGACCAAGAAATCCAAGAAGGTGAAAATAATGAATTAGAAAATCATCAAAAATCTCATCGGCTAAAGACAATAGTTGGCCATGATATTGTGGAGCTGAAAACCAATCACATTCCAAGAGGACTAGTGCCACTGGAGAGTTTCTTTGATAGTAATGATGTTTCCAGAGAAGCTGCCATGAAGGATCAAGAAGAAGAGGTAATAGATTGAAATATTGGGACCACTGAGAATCCCAAGATCATCAAGATGTCTAAAGCATTAGATTCAGAACAAAGGGATAGGTATGTCAGTCTCATCAAAAAAATTGTTGATACTTTCTCTTGGTCGTATGAGGATTTAAATACATTTGACACTGACATCATCTAGCACAAGATACCTCTGAAGGCTGGCTCCAAATCATTTAGACATAAGATTTGACAATTTAATCCCATGCTAATGTCCATAATCGAGAAAGAGTTGAAACAAATGTTGGATGCAAGGATTATTGTACCATTGAGGTACTCAAACTGGGTGGCCAATTTGGTACCTATGAGAAATAAAAATGGGGAGATACGCTTATGTGTTGATTTATGAAATCTCAACAAGTGTTCTCTAAAAGAAAATTATCACCTCCCCAAGATGGATCATATTTTACAGAGGGTGGTAGGTGCCCACAATATTTCCTTGTTAGATGGATACTATGGATATAACCATATAGCAACGTGTGAAGAGGACAAAGAAAAAACAACATTCACCACCCCATGGGAAACATTCATGTATGAAAAGATGCCTTTTGGGATGATGAACGCAGGGGAAATGTTCCACAGGGCCATGGAAATAGATTTTGTGGGAGAAAAAGAAAAATTTATGGTTATATATTTGTATGACATCACCATTTTCTTTGAGTCCGACGATGAACATTTACAGCATTCGGAGCAGGTTTTTCGAAAATGCAGGGGATACAGAATATCTTTGAATCCTAGGAAGTCTCACTTTGCCATGCCAGAAGGGAAGCTCCTAGGCCACATCATATCAGTAGGAGGTATAAAAATTGGTTCTAAGCGAGTTGATGCCATTCAAGAGATCAAAATCCCCAGAAATAAAAAGGATATCCAGTCTTTTATTGGTAAGATAAATTTCCTCAGACGTTTTGTGCCAAATTTTGCTAAAATTATGAAGCCTATCACTAACATGTTGAAGAAATATGTTGTGATAAAATGGTCACTAGAGACAAAATCAACATTCTGAAGGATCAAGCAGGCTTTAGCTGAAGCCCCTTTATTAGCTAGCCCTGACTATACCAAATATTTCTTCATCTTCTCTTTTTCTTCAGAGGATACCATTGTTGTTATACTACTGCGAAAAAATGAAGAAGGGCATGAAAAACACATAGCCTTTTTTAGCAGATCTCTCCAGGATGTTGAGCTGAAGTACTATATAATAGAGAAGCATGCTTATGCACTGGTCAAAGCACTCAAGGCCTCTAGGTTTTATGTGTTATAGTCTCACATAACAACCTTTGTTCCTAGAAACAATGTCAAAGAGAATCTGGTCCAACCAAACAGTGAGGGAAAAAGAGGAAAGTGGATTGTCAAACTATTAGAGTATGACCTGCACATAAATCCCACCAAGACGATCAAATGACAAGGACTTGCCAACTTGTTATCAGAATCAAATTGTAAGGTGCTAGAATTCCATCAAATATTCAACCAATCAGACGCACCCCTCATACATCCTGGACAAGATAGATTACAGGTATTTGAAAAATACTCCTCTTAACCTTGGTATAAAAACAACGTTTATTTTCTGAATCATTTGTAATGTCCACCAGATGTCAAGAAGACAAAGGCTAGGTCTCTCAAATTAAAGGATATCAAATTCTGCATCTCAAACCAGAACTTGTATTGGAGGGATCCTAGTGGAATTTTGTTAAAATGCCTTGATGAAAATGAAGCCAAACAAGTCACAATGGAAATGCATAGAGGAGTA
Organism: Picea mariana; assembly: GCA_032191745.1. Taxonomy (NCBI): domain Eukaryota; kingdom Viridiplantae; phylum Streptophyta; class Pinopsida; order Pinales; family Pinaceae; genus Picea; species Picea mariana. The sequence goes on along the minus strand of JASDQU010254112.1, from coordinate 2,111 downwards.
TGTGGAGGACACTAGTATTGGAAGGCCATAAATATCAAGATCCTAAGGGCAGGGTACTACTGGCCCACCCTTTTCTATGATATATTTATCACTGTTATGGCCTGGATTGAATGTAAAAAATTTGCAGGAAAACAAAAGTTACTATCACTACCCATAAAACTTATCATTGCTAGTGGTCCATTTCAGAAATGGGTGCTAGAATTCATAGGCGAGATAAATCCACCCTCCAGTGGGTAGCACAAGTGGATTTTCACTCCCATTGACTATTTCACCAAGTGGATCGAGGTTATGCCCACCAGGAATGCCACTGACAAGGTGATCATGAATTCCTAGAAACCAATATTTTTTCCAGATTCGGCTGCCCCAACAAGCTTATAATAGAAAATGCCCAAGAATTCAATTCCAAATCCATGATTGATTTCTTTGGCAGTCATAAAATTTCCTTGACACATTACATGCCCTATTACCTTAAGGGGAATGGTCTGGCAGAGTCATGAAACAAAACTCTCATTAGGATTATCAAGAAGTTGTTGACCGAAAACAAGAAATCCTCGGACTCTAAGCTCAAGTATGGTTTTTGGGAAGACAAAATTAGCACCAATAAGTCCTTGGGAACCTCACCCTTTTAACTTGTTTATGGTGCAAACATTGTTTTTCCCACCCATCTTGGTATACCAATCCTAAAATTCTTACAGGAAGAGTGTTGGCACAAGGGCAGGCCCAGGGTTCAACTCTAACAACATACCAATAAGCCCTAACTACTGGCCCTTTCGGCAACACCTGCGAAGTAGATGAAGTCTCACCCGAAGTAGCGATAGGGGGCTGCAGGACACGGGTGTCTACAACCAGAGGAAATGCAAAGGGGATCCAGGGCAATACTCACACATAGATCTAGTTATTCTTTATCTTCTTTAAGCCTACTGTGCGAACTATATCTCAGATATAACACAATATTACATTGATAGTATATCAAAGATCATAAGAACACAACATCAATCACACACAACAACAAGATATACGTGGTTCACCCTCTCCCTAGGGATACGTCCACAAAACTACGCTTTATAATATATTAGATGAAAACATACAGTTGTATCTGCACTCTTAGATTGCATATCTCTCTTTCTTTCTCTTCTTCCCTCCCCTCCCTGTGCACCTAGCTGCAAGGTTGATATTCACACCCAACTAAAGATCTTACAACACAGACTTCTCTCACCACATAATACTTCTCTCTCAAGAATAACAACAATCACTCATCATAACATAATAAAACCCATCTCAGGTCCTCTTGACCTTTATTTATACATTACAATGAATCTCGGACAACCTTAGGCTGAAACCTAGGTGTTAAAACCCTAAATACCAAAACCATAGATGTCTAAAACCTTAGGTCAACTTGACCTGCATTTTCAGGGCTTCGCTAGTCTATTTTTCCTTCTTTCCTGCGAGGTGCTCCAAAGCATCCATTGGTGGCTTTTTCCACTTGTTGAGTTGTCCACGATCCATCTTCCTTGTTGCTCTGTCTTCCTCGATCTCCCCATCCAATGGATTTCTTTTTCTTACTTCGCTCCGTCTTTTCTTCTCCTTTGGCCACTTTGACCCAATCTCAGTCAACTTGTCTTCAGTGCATTTTTCACTTCACGCTTCTTTCCTTAATCTTCACAACTTTCCATAACCAAGAGCCAACAAAGATATTGAGGAGACAAATGAAATCCAAAGGAGAATATTTCAGATGATAGAGGTTCTGTAGTGTTCCCAAGGCCGAGCCCCATTACAGATCATGTTATATGCAAAGAATTGTAAATGTGTTCTATAGGCTGGTGAGCCAAGTTTTGCATAAGCTATAGGCTTATGTGTTTTGATAGGCCAGGGAGCCTAAGTGTTGAAGGCTAGGAGCCTGTAGATGTACTTGTATGTATGCAGATCAATTAATAAAATATAAACACCACCAGTGCAGACCGATCACGATGAATGAGTGATGGGGGACTGAGCGTCCACAGAGTGGGCAAGGGATTAAGGGCTGGAAGGTGGGAAAGGGGCTGAGTGATGAGCCTAGGGGCTAAGCTTAGGGGCTTAAGCCTGGGAAATAATATTTTTATATTATTTTAAAA
>JASDQU010254110.1:0-15526 GCA_032191745.1 Picea mariana | reverse complement strand
ATAAAAATTAAACTTGTTCCAATTCATTTTATTTTTTTAATTTTTTAAATTTATTTTGATAAAAACTGGAGGATATTATATCAATCAAAATTTTTCGGTTGACGGATGTAGAGGGGTACAAAAGAGTCCAAAAAGTCCCAAAGGAATGGAAAATAAATCAAATGTAGCTCTACTCCAGGCCTATCTAACTAGTTTTCAGTGTGTTCTTCACTAAAATTCGATACATTATAAAAATTGCAAGTAGCTATTCTATAGAAGATACCGATAATGCATATGCACTTAAAAAACATGATTTACCTGATGAGAGATTCACTGGAGGATCTGGTTCTACCATTTCGTTGTCCTGTGTGGGCATGTTCAAGTCAAGAGGAGGTTGTTCGACCATTGGAGAGGAACCATTGCTCGAAGGAGTTTCTGCGATGTCTAAAGGAGCTGGTGCCACCTACATCTGCAGGCTTTCCACCTATGACCGTATAACATCAAACTCATCATGCTGCTAATGCATAAAAGTCCTGTGTTGAATGAGAATGTCCAAGATATAAGAGACCCGAGAAGAGAAACTTGTTGGAATACTGAGAGGGGAGGGGGTGAATCAATATAAACACTTTTTACCACTTTCAATCATTATATATATATATATATATATATATATATATATATATATATATATAAACTTCAACTTTATGAACAATATTCAATAGTTTATCACTTATGCATTCAATATATCATTGCATCATAAACAATATCATTCATTAGTGCATAATAAACAACCACAAATACACAATACACTAGAATTTACATGGAAACCCAAATGGGAGAAAACCACATAATGCTTTCTTATATATATCAAGAATACATTCATAGGAAGTACCAAATTCCCAATTCTCCAGCATCAACTGGAAGGAGGCTCCAACCCCCTTTTTACAGGCTCCAACCTGAAGGAAACTACAACTCCTTGATTTCTCCAGCTACAACTGGAAGGAGGCTCCAACCTCCTAATTTATAGGCTCCAACCTAAAGAAAGCTCCAACTCTCTGTGTTCTCCGGATACAACCAGAAGGAGGCTATGACCCCCTGATTTATAGGCTCCAATCTGAAGGAAGATCCAACTCCCTATGTTTTCCGGATCCAACCGGAAGGAGGCCACAACCCCCTTTCCTTGCCCCATCCTTTCTCCTTGAAATATAAGTGTAGACTCCAATTGTCACTACCAATGATCATCCTGTAACTGCCACTGTCACTGATACATCAATCAACCTATCACTGTCACTGTCACATCATCCTGTCACTATCACTGCCACATCAACATGTCACTATCATTGTCACATCAACCAGTCACTATCACACTGTCACATCAACCTGTCACTGTCACTATCACATCAACTTGTTATTGTCACTCTGTCACATCAACTTGTACTAGATCACACATCAACCATGTACCAAAACCTATACCATACCATGTACAAAAACTGTACCATACCATGCATCAACCATATACCAAAACCTGTAYCTCAAACATGTGTCATATCACTCATGATATGCCYCAACCATAATCCACAAACCATGTGCCAAAKATATATTCCAATGCATCCAAGATATGCCTCAAGCATATTCCATACAATAAACCATATGCCAAGTATCCAAGATGTGCCAATGTCTCAACAATATGCCTCAAGCATGCTTCATAACAACCAAGATCATATACCAAGTATATGCCCCAGACATGTTCCAATCATCACAAAGATGTTCCTCTAACAAAGAACCATAACAACCATACAAAATGTACCAAGGATATATCTGAAGCATGTATGTACCTCAATTATATGCATCCATGTACCCAAGAGGCCTCCAAGATATGCCTTAAGCATGTGCCAAATCATCCATGATAAATACACATAAAAACATACCTTTACTTATGAAGAGGACCTGGTGCACATCATCTCAGACCAACATACCGACTCGTTGCATATCATCTTCAACAAAAAAAATATAACATCTTCTTCAATACCTTTTCACAGATCCATGACTTGTACACTATCAACCCACGGATGTCCGCCCTCCACTACGACCCGCATATGTCCATGCCTTGCTCCACTATGACTCGCGAATAACCTCAGAAAGCTAGTAGCATCAACATTTTCCCTTCTCTTCCTTTCACTACCTCATATATGCTACGAAAAAGATTTACCAAAATATCACTTGAAAGATAAATAATCATTGAACTTGTGTGTGTATTTATGATAGACTTCTTGTGATGTATTTATACTTTTTCAAAGTAACTTCTTTCCTTACTTGAGGGATTTCTGTGACAACCACTTTAACCTTTAGTTAATGACTTGCAACCATTTAGGGGCTTCTTAACCATTCTTCGGGGCTTCCAACTTCATGAAGGCATAACTCCTCAATCGCGAGGAACCACGTGATGTACCACCTACCATTCAAAATGGCACGATAATGACTATCCATCTATGAGTGTGATACATGAATTTACACTTTCCTTCATGTCCTTATTCCTCAAACAACTTCAAGCTTCATGACCATACCTCTGTGGATTCTCAACCACTTAACCACTTAGCCATCTTTTCAGGGATTCTTCCAGGGTTGACTAGGGTTGACATAAATGCTTCTAGAGTTAATCTAGAGTTGACATCAATGAAAAAAACTAGAGGATATCATATCAATAAAAAATTTTGAAGCCGAAGCACATAAAGGGGTACAAAATAGTCAAAAAAATCCTAAAGGCATGGCCAGTAAATCAAATGTAACTCTACTCTAGTCCTATCTAACTAGTTTTCAGTCTATTCTTCACTAAAATTCAATACATTACAAAATTTGCAAGTGGCTATTCTATAGAAGATACTCAGAATGCATATGCACTTAAAAAACATTAGTAACCCGATGAGAGATTCACTGGAGGATCTGGTTCTACCTTTTCGTTGTCTTGTGCGGGCATGTTCAAGTCAAGAGGAGGTTGTTCGATCATTGGAGAGGAACCATTTCTGGAAGGAGTTTGTACGATGTACAAAGGAGCTGGTGCCACATACATATGCAAGCTTTTTACCTGTGACCATATAGCATTGACCTCATCATGCTGCTGACACATAGCCATCTTGTGTTGGATAAGAATGTCCAGGATATAAGAGACCCGAGAAGACAAACTTTGGTGAGAGATTTGAAGTTGTTGGAGTTCCTCTTAAGAGTGTTGAGGGGGGTTCCTCTGGAGCCTGTCGAGGGGGTCCTCCAGATCCTGTTGATTTCGTCTATTGAGAGGCATTGAGATCAAAGAAGGATGATTGAAAATGCAAGGTCGACTTAATAGCACGATTACTGGGCCACACTTTCCCTTGTAGGAGGTCAGCGCACATCGAGGAAGAGAGATTGGGTGCCACGCTACCACGATTGCACAAAGGAGTTTAGATGATCAGGAATTACAATTGGAACCAATATGCTTCCACTTGCTGTCTATTCTGGAGGTCCCGCTTCAATTACCTGAACAATCCAATTATTCTGCTTACACCATTCCTTACGAATAATTCTTGATACTGTAGCTCCAATTGTCCATTTGCAGTGTTTTCCGCCCATTTCCTGAGTGATGAACGAAGCCTTCCTGTGTACACCTGAGTCTGTCATGAATTGCCACCTTCCTCTTCAAACCAGATAGAGACTGAACCCACAATTACACACTGCACTTGGATGGTGGCACTTCGATTCCCCTGGGGTTCAAATCTGTGCTTACGGATGCAGGGAAAATTCTCGCACGTTCTAGATAATCTATGCATTCTCATGATGAAATTCTGATGTCGACTAACATATATCTATTTTTTTTTATTATGTTGTAGAGATGTGAATCCCTTGGCAGAGTTCCCTTAATCATACTTCTCATGGTGTTCAGAGAGTCACCAATAATGATGATGTGTTGGATCTGATTCTCTTTGGCTAATTGAATACCTTTAAGGAGAGCATATTCTTTTGCTTGATTATTGCTGGTGTATTCTAAACTTCAAGTGAAACTTATCTCAATATTCCCCCTAGGGTCAAGAATGACCCCTCCCCCACCTGCCACTTCGATTTTAATTTTTTAATTAATTAATCAATTAATTTTTTAATATGTCGACTAACATATATCTATTTTTTTTTATTATGTTGTAGAGATGTGAATCCTATGGCAGAGTTCCCTTAATCATACTTCTCATGGTGTTCAGAGAGTCACCAATAATGATGATGTGTTGGATCTGATTCTCTTTGGCTAATTGGATACCTTTAAGGAGAGCATATTCTTTTGCTTGATTATTGCTGGTGTATTCTAAACTTCAAGTGAAACTTATCTCAATATTCCCCTAGGGTCAAGAATGACCCCTCCCCCACCTGCCACCCCGATTTTAATTTTTTAATTAATTAATCAATTAATTTTTTAAAATTTGGGTTTCTTCATTTTTTTTTAATTATCTTATTAATTACATTATTTTTTAAATTTAATTTTTTTTTTTTTCTTTCAATTTTTTTAAAAAATAAAAAATTTCCTTAGTTTTGCAATTTTAGGTCCAAAACAAAAAAGAAAGGTATTTTTTTTCCTTAGTTTTGCAATTTTATGCCCAAAACAAGAAAAAAGGGTGCTATAGGTATGTTGGGCGCAGGCCCATTTTGGGGAAAAGACTAATTTTGGAGAATAGAGCATAAATAAGGAAAATACAACTCGCAGGAAAAGCAACATGTGTAGAGTAATGCACATGCAAAGGAGGAAAATAAGCGAGGCACACATGCAATAAGACCGAACCATGATAGGGTTAGGGTTTTGGTAAGAGGATGTAATGGCTGATAAGCCAAAAATAGCCATAAATAAGTACCTAGGAGGTCTAGGTCGGGGTTCGAAGAGTTGGATAGGGTTCTGTGTGATTGTAATTCCAGAATGTAAGAATGACTATAAAATCCGAGGTTCTTTTGTAAACTGTTGAGATGAAGAAATAAAAGAAGGTAGATCTTGAGGGTTAGATCACATGCTGAGGAGCCTGGTATGATCTAGTCCACCTCATTAAAGATATTGATTCAACTGAGAGAGAATTGTAATGCACGCGATACCATAGATGACTGAACAATAATAAAAGAGCCCAAAATACAGATCTTTGTAGACGTAGCCCAGGAGGGGGTGAACCACGATAACTTATGTGTTATGTAAATGATTCATTGCTATATTTTTGCTGTTAATGATTAGATCTTAGATGAATGTTTGATGAAGTAGTTAGATCTGACTGTTTTACATGCATGAATAAGAATGACATAGTACTTAGCATAGATGGATGTTATAGTAAATAAATAAAGATCACAAGGTTCAATTCCAGATCCCCACTCATTCCCAGGGTGCAAGCACCTGAGCGTTGCAGCCACCCATAGAACTATCTCGGGTGAGACTGCGCAGTGCACCCTGTGTACTGTGTTGCCTTTTGGTTTTCCAGGGGGGCCAATAGTTTTAGAGGGTTTGGTTGGAAACCATAGTAGATCTGAACCTGGGTCAGCCCAAGAATGGTAGCAAGAGAGAAGTAGCCAACAAGGTAGCACCACATTTTGATTCAAGTGTTAGTTTTAATATTTTAGTTCGCAGTGGCAATGGTTGTCAAGGCCATTGTATCAAACAAGTTGTAATTTTAACCTCGAAATAAAAAAGAGGTGCTACTAGCAACACCATCTTTTGATTTAGAAATCTTTTTTAAATTTTTTGTTCGCAATGGTATTAGTTGTCAAGGGCATGGTTTCAAATGAGTCATAACTTTAACTCCCAAAAGAGGGGGTACTACTAGTATCACCCCCTTTCCAATTTAGGGGTTGATTTTAAGGTTTTTATTTGCAACATTATAGATCATAGTTGCAATTTTGTTTTTTTAATTTTAACCTAAAAAAAATGGGTTCTATCAATAGCACCACTTTTTGAAATGGAGGGAAAAATAACCACTAAATGCAACCTCTAAAAAAACGAGAACTCTGGCGAGTTCTCATTAAGTTGGTAACTATGTTTGTTATGATCAAAATAAAAAGAAGCCATAACTTTGCAAGTCATGGAAGGAAAAGAAGAAAACAAATCTTAGTTGAAGAAGGGAAGGGTTCATGCCTCCCCATCATAAAAATCATTAGGATCGACTAGCAAAAGGTGGGGCTAAGATAGTTGACTTAGTAGGAACAAGGTTAAGAGAGACTATTCAATGTTGGGGATGTGGAGAAGATGATTTTCTCATGAATTGTCCACATTAGAAGGAAAACAATAGGAATGTCAATAACATTTAAGAATATATAACTATTGATCTTGTAGAAAGAACTGTTCATAGGATCTATGCTACATTGGAAGATTGCCAAGTAGATCACTAATTAGTTGTGGTTGAAGTTGAAGGTAATATTTCTAAGAAACCCATTTCCATTTTAATTAAACTAGGATCTATTCACATTTACGTTACTCTAAAAGTTGACTGATCCAGGTGTATCTTGGTGGCCATCCACCTTTTCCATTGAATCAATGTTTTTGAGTTTGTGGTTTTGATAAACTATGATATTCACCCTTTTGATGAGGAATGTAATGTAATATAATGCCATTTCCATTTGTTAATTATAGTCATCATGTAATGATTTCCTAAAGGTCTTATGTACATGCCTATAGCATTAATGCACCGAATCCCATTAAAACTCCACAGTTAATTGTGCTTGGGATAGAGTAGTATTGGGATGGGTGATCGCCTCAAAAGTCCTAGTGTTTTACATTCCTATGGAATTTTATAAACTTAGACCAATTCATCCCACATGCATCATAGGAATTATTCTCCTCTCACTCTCTCATATATAATAGAGGTGAAGGAGGTCCTTTAGGCATGCAATGGAGTGTGATGTCTACAATATTTAGCTATTTTCATTCATTAATATAAGTTGGGTTTCATTGTATTTCTATGTTCTTTCCTATTATTTTGTTTATATCTCATTTATTTCTCCATATAATCCATATCAGTGGTATCATAGTAGTCTGCTCCTTGTTATTTCTTGGTGCATGTCCTCGACGAGGTCAGGGTATAGAGAGTTGGGTCTTGAGCTAGTTTCTCTTGGGGACGATCGATATTGCTAGCCCAAGTGACCTCCCATGGCAGAAGAAAATAGAGATGAAAGAGTAGGATATCCTTTCAAGACGTTGCTCGAGGAATCCCTCGTGCGACATAAGAACGAGTTGATGGAAAACTTCACTTAGATCTTGCAATGACTACCGATGGCGGTCGAGGAATATTCGATAGGAAACCATTTTGGAGGTATGATTCCCTTCAAGGTACAAGTCAATTTTGATATCCCCTTATTTACAGGCTAGATAGATGCATATGCTCTAGAAAAATGGTTGAATCTACTAGAAGATTATTAATCTATCCAAAAACAATTCGATGTTGAAAAGATCACCTTCACACTCCTTGAATCCCTTCCCCATGTGAGAGCTTGGTGGGAAGGTTACTTGGAGAGGTACACCGCGGATGAATCTATGTCATTCGGGAGAGAACCCACCGGGGAAACCTTTGTGGATTCTCTCAAGGAGGAGTTCTACCCTATTGGAAGCTAGGAAGACTAGTATATGAGATGGACAACTTTGCATTAGGAAAGAGACCAGCTAATGCCGGAGTACACTAACATCTTCCATACCTTATGCTCAAAGTTGGGTATCAGAGGCTCTGAGAGACACTTGGTTCTAAAGTACTGCAGTGGCCTACACAGGTAAATCCAAACAAAGATGGATTTCTTGGACATATTCTCACTGGGAGTTACTTATTGATATGTAGTCAAAATTGAGTAGAAATTCAAACAACAAAGTAAGCAGAAGTTCAGGTTTGCAAGTATGCCACAACAGAAGCATGGAAAAGGAAACCCTAATGAAGGACAAAGAAATGAGGGTCAATATCAAGAAAATCATTCCAAGTTGCTAGCTAAGAAGGGCGATGAAAATTTGATGAAGGAAACCAAAAAGTGGTGTGAGTTCCACAAAATCTCCTGGAACAGCACCGATGAATATCGCTTGAAACAATCATTGGTGGCCGATCTCAAATAAAAAGAATCAGAACTTGACTTGGACTATGATTTAGAGAAAAATAAAGGGAAACAGATCATCGATGCAGAACCGACTGCTACCATTGTGACCACAACAATCCAACCATAAGAACTAGAGGACACTGAGGAGGGGAGTGCCTCTTCCATTCACAAATATGGGTGAAGGAGACCCCACTGCATTTCTTTGTTGATAGCGAGAGTCATAAGAACCTGGTCTTAGCTGAGGTCATCAAAAGCATGAAGCTGCCGACAATGCCACTCCTCCAACCATACACCATTGGATGGTTGAACCAGGGACGATATATTTGCGTCAACCAACAATGTCACATGCCCTATGACATCAAGCCCTTCAAATATGAGGTAATTTGTGATATTTCCCCACTTGAAGTTTGTGATGTTATTTTAGGAAAACCATATGTGTTGAAACATCACATTGTTTATGAGTCTCTATCCCGTAGTGTCATTGTTACTTTGGGTGTTCAACCCTACAGGATACCAGAGGTAGTTATGACTACTTCTATTTCATTGATATTGGAAAAATAGTGCCGCAAAGTAATATCTTAGACCACAAAGTTTTCCCTCTTCACGATCCGATAAGACAGTGAATAGTAGGTCACTTTGACCACCACATCCTCAGACCAAGACCTTTCTATACAACTGAAGCAGGTCGACAAGATTATAGAGGAGCACACATATATTTTTTCACCCACGGGGGTGCCTCTGCACTACCAAGTCAAGAATTTCATTGACTTGGTTCCTGGTTCTCCCTTACCCAATGGTCCAATATATAGACTCTCCCTTCTAAATAATGAGAGTCTTTCATACATTCAACATAGCTATAATAGAGCACTTCATAGATCTATTGGCCACAACCCTTTTTAGGTGTGCTTGGGGTTCCAACCATTAGCCCCCATTGGTATAGCTCTTCCCACTGCATCTTCACCGACAAAGTCCTCCCAAACAAAGACCAAGGTAGATCATGCAAATTGATTTTTTGAATGGATCCAACACCTCCAACAATAGGTTCATGACATCCTTCAACAATCTAATGCCAACTACAAGTAGGACACTTACTTTAGCAAGGCAAGCGAATCACCAAGGTTTATATTCAACAAAAGTTTCCCCATATCCTACAGGAACTTGATGAAATAAGGACCATTTCTTCCTAAGGGGGGATGATAGATCTAGGTGGATCTTGGTGGCCATCCACCTTTTCCACTGAATCAATTTTTTCAAGCCAATGGTTTTGATAAACCATGATATTCACTCTTTTGATGAGGAATGTAATGTAATTCCATCTCCATTTGTTACTTACAATAATCATGTAATGATTGCCTAAAGGTATTATGTACATTCCTATAGCATTAATGCATTGGATCCCATTAGAACTTCACAATTAAGCGCACTTGGGCTAGAGAAGTACTAAGATGGGTGATCACCCGAGAATTCCTAGTGTTTTACATGCCTATGGAATTTTGTAAACTTAGACCAATTTATCCCACATGCATCATGGTAATTATTCTCCTCTCACTCTCTCATATATAATAGAGGTGAAGGAGGTCCTTTAGGCATGCAATGGAGTGTGATGTAAATCTTGTTGTGAATGAAGTGTAGCCAACATCTCTTTCCCTTTAGAGATAAGCTACAACCATTCTAGCCAGTTTGTGTCTACAATATTTTGCTATGTTTATTCATTAATAGAAGTTGGGTTTCACTGTATTTATGTGTTCTCTGCTATCATTTTTTTTTATAACTCATTTCATTCTTCATATAATCTGAATCATTGACTAAACTTGTGCTCTTAAGAAGTGCAAGAATAGTAAGTCAAGGTTAGTTCGGTTAGTGACTGGAACCAAGAGAAAAGTTAGTGATATGGTGGAGAGATGTCCATTAGAACTGAATGGGCTCTTCACATGGGAAAACTTGAATGATTTTCCACTTAGTTCTTATGATGTTCTCATTCGCATGGACTAGTTGGAAGCACATTGATTTAAACTTGATTGCTACAATAAGATTTTTGATTGCATTGATGAAGATGGAAGCTCAAGGATAGTAAGAAGCATTCCAAAAGCAATCTCTATTAGGTAAATTTCATACTTGCAACTAAAGAAATGTTTTAGAAAAGAATGCTAGTTGTATGCAACCCATATATTATATTCAATAGAAGAAAAATGTCCCAAGATTGAAGATTGTCATGTCTTGCAAGATTTCGGTAATGTATTATCTAATAAAGTGTGAGGAACCCCTCCGAAGAGGGATATTAATATTTCAATTGATATTGTACCTAGAGATACACTAGTGTCCAATACTCATAAAATAAATAGACCATAATTATTAGAGTTGAAAATGCAATTGCAAGAGTTGTTGGAAAAGGGATACAATTAGCCAAGTGTATCTCCATTGGGAATACCTATGTTATTTGTGAAAAAGAAAAATGTAACTCTCAGCTTGTGTATTGACTATAGATAAATAAATAAAGTCACAATGAAGAACATGTGTCCATTTTCTTGAATTGAATACTTGTTCAACTAAATGAGAAGATAAAAAGTCTTACCAAAGATTGGTTTGAGGTCTGGTTATCATCAAGTCAGAATTATGGAAGAATGCATTCATAAGACAACCTTTAAAACAAGGTATGGACGTTATGAACTAGTGGTGGTGCCATTAGGTCTCACAAATGCACCAACTAAATTCATGTGTGTGATACCCCAGGTTGAACCTAGTTGTAATTGAGCATATAGGCTAGTGAGTCATGTTACTTTGAGGCCAGAGTGTCTGTGTACTAAATAGGATGGTGAGCCAGATACTAAAAGGCCTGTAGGCCCGTCCTGTGTATTATGTAATCATAAGTGGATAATAATAAAATCACACCAATGCATGCAGACCGACCCAACAAAAGAGTAAGGGGGATAAAATCCACTAGAAAAATGGACAAAGGGGATAAGAGTTTTAGGTTAGGGGGCTAAGCTTAGGGGGCTTAAGCCAAGAGAATATTTAATAATATTTTCTAGAAAACTTAATTTATGGGATACACCAATTTATCCTAAGTTTCAAAAGGAAGGGGATGAATCACCAAGTGGTTCAAGAGGGATTTTTTGAGATTACAAGTGACATCTCATGAACATGAAAATAAAATGGGAAAGATTAGTGCATTTCCCCCATCATGGAACACAAACATTTTTCCATTTTAGGGGACACTCACGTTCAGGGAGCCATGGATAACATAACTGTGTTTGGATAGATTGGGATCATTTTCTGGTGAATTGGAACTGAAGAGGTGGGTTTTTAGGCCCGTGGGAAGTTGAAGAGGTAGGTTTTTAGGCCCGTAAGCCTTCTCTCCAGGTGGGAGAAGGGCTATTGAAAATGGTGGGTTTTAAGGCCTATAAGCATTCTCTCCAGGTGAGAGAATTGATGGGAATTGATTTCCCAAGGTTCCAATTGCAGCTACAAGGCTCTAAGACTTCCTATCCGGCTTGTTTTTGAAACCCAAAAGGGAAGTGGAGCAACCAATGGGGCACGCTTCCTAGGCAAGAAAAGCATGTGGAGAAATTAGAGACTATAGCTAGCTGGAGTTGACACTTAGAGTATTATTGCTGTTAGAAGACTTAGTGGGGGATATGAATCCCTTTTTCCCAAGTGGATTTTAAGCCTAGCTCAGGGGTGACCTACTGTCATATTGTAGCCAACATAGTCTATGGTTGGGTGGAAAGTTGGAGGTCTGCACGTAGTTGATGATCTTTCATAAATATAAGTGATTTATATGATTATTTTGCTTAATTAATGTGTGTGTAATTTTGTACTCCAATTATGGGTAATTGCTAATATAATTATGCTCCCATATATCTTCTGTTAGAGTGGAACATAAGTTGTAATTACATGATTGCTGTCATGGGTTTTCACTGTTGTAATTATCCTTGAATAATTGTCGCCAAAATTGTTTAGAAATGGTAATTATATGTTACAGATAGTAGCATATTCTATGGTACCTATACTTGTGTGTATGTGCTGCTAGAATTGCCTAGAACTGTACATTCTATATGCACATAGAGTATACAAATATTTATGTGTTCTTTCCAAGGGTATTAGCTATGGTAATAATACGTGGGCATATATTGTTGTTATTCTATAAATTTTTGTTCATATGCAGAGTTTCCATTTAATTCAATGGTTACATAACTAGGAAACTAGGTGTAGCGTAGCCAACACTGGATAAGAATGCCCTAGTTCGGGTGTGGATAGCTCATAGGGAGTGAATCATTACTCACGTGGTGATGAGAAAGACATTAGCTGGTAGAGAAGGATTGCAGATAATCTTGAAGGCTTGGTAAGCCTTATAAATTATTTAAGGAAGAATCGAATTTAGTTAGGCCCTGAAGAAAACTATTAAAACTATAAAATCCTGTTTCTTTACCCGAAAGAATTACATCTGTCGAGTTCAACACAATGAACTAATCCTATCCTTTGGTCAGGGTTCCTCACGTTCGAGGGCTTAATGAGGATCATGACCATTATTGACTGTTGGATCCATCGGGATGGGTGTCAAACGATCCGAGTCATTGAACGCAATAGAGACATCATAGTAACCTGAGATATGGTACTTTGATGGAAAGGATATGAGGAGAGATAGTGTCCGTTGATCTAAGTTGGTGTCATGGGATCCTGACTGATGGTTGGAGCATGTAGCCATCAGAGCATTTCAAAAAAAGGATGTTGGAAAAATACGACGAGTGGAATTCTGAAGATTCATCTCCACCGTTGAATCCATCAGAGAATACTTCAAAGTGATCGTGATCATTGATCATATTCAAGAAAGGTCAATCGGATCCTAGGCCCTAAAGGTTAATCCTAATATTGAACTATTACAGTGAGCCAGTTTTTTGGTGGCAGGGTTCTGGCCCTTGGTTCCACTCCCATCCCTCTCCACAAATAATAGTTTAAAACCCTTAAACATGCCTCTAATCACAGTCATTGGATTAATGGAGCGACATAAGACAACCGTCGATCTATGGCATAATATTAGGAGGGAGTTGACACTAGGGTGATGAAGGTGACACTTGTCAACATCTAAGTTGTAGAAGGATCTAGATTTTTCCCACAAAGGGCTAAGCCCGTTGTGTAGGCGCTTTAAGTTATAGCCGTTGGATCTACGGCTTGAGTAATATTTTCAGACCAAGATCTCTCGAGGTTCACACTACATTGGGAAGTCCTAGTATCCCGACATCCAGGACAACATGTCGCTCAGAGACTTGTCCACATGTTAGGTGTGTATTGGGCCGCATACTAGGGTTGCAGCCGGTGCATCCGTAGAGTGACACTTTTCATTACTTGGTAGGTTAATGAGTAGGGGGTGGACCCTCGTTACCTTGCATCCATGTGAAGGGTACGACGGTTCTGAGTCATCAGATCTATAGGTGGATTACTATCCACTGTAGATCTTAGTAGGAAATATTCCAGTTGGGCAACATATTACTCACCGTCAATTGGATCATAGATCAAATCTAGACCAAAGATATCGTAGTACAAATTAGTGGTCGTAATCTCAAGATAACATTAATTTAGAGATCTCATAATCACGAGACTAGTTTTAAGTAATTAATTTGTAATCCCCGACACCAAGAGTTCTCAATCTTAAATATCACCTGGAATAGTCTTGATACCTGGTGCCCGGTGGTGACATGTCACACGACAAGTGGTCCACGTGTCATGGTGAGGGAAGACCACGTGTCACTTGATGGTGGAGCCGCATGTCATGCAGATTTAGCCAAATTGATTAGGGATCCGTAAGGAAAAGGAGTGCCACATGTCACTACACGTGTCATTCCACATGCCAGTAAGGGATTCTTTAAGGGGTTGAGTGTGATCCTAACCAAAAAAGAGCACCCTTGGAATAGTGTGATAAGATCCCAACCATTGGATATAAGGGGGGTGGATCCCCATTGTTGATCTCAGTCAAGATGGGTCAATTGAACCCTAGGCTACCAAAGAGATTCGATGCCCGAAGAAGCTAGAAGGTCTGGTGGTTCAATACCAGTGGCTATGTGTCACATTTTTGTTGGATGACGATTGGAGTGATATGACCAAGTGTCCAGGGAACCAGTGCATACTGGATCCGACATCGAGGAATAAGGTTTATCGAGACCTCCCCATGGGCTGATGGTCTAGTGACCCTGCATGACGTTGAATGACATCACCTAACCAATGTACCATGAATAGGTGGCACCATATGAAAGGAACCTGTGCCCTAGGTGCCAAATCATGTTGAACCAAGACTTTCAAGGAATATGTAAAATGGGAATGGTTGTAGTTATGAGATCTGATAAGCTGAGGGTCTGATGAGTTAGGTGGTAGGTGCCATGACAATGTCCATGCCAACTGCCATGTCTTCTCAAGAGGATGACATGTCCTGAAATGGTAGTGCCACATCGGATGGATATGAGTGAAGTGGAGCCATGTGGGTGCCACGTGGAAATGTAATGGAGGAATTATTAAAAACTTTATGAATCCATAACTTCTGATCCAGATTTCCATTTTGAGCAAACTTACAGTCGCCGAAAATCTTTCGACGAGAAAAAGACGATGGTATCTTCATGAAGAGGTTTAGAGAAGGTTGAAGGAAAGAAAAAAATTTAATACCCCACCCCTTACAATGTATTTAGGGGGTTGGGTATGTTACAAAGTGGTATCAGAGCGAGGTTTCAACACTGGTCTTGCATGGGCCAATTAATAGAGTGCAAAACCATATATTGTTTTGGATTTTCTAGAAACATAGGAATGTTGTTGTTTCTTGGTGGAATAGAAAACACTCCTACAAGAGTGGGATTATGCCGATAATCATTAATGGTTGAATTTGAATGTGAAATGGCAGAATCCTTTTAAGGACTACTTTCAGAGAATGAATGATTTGGTTGTTGCAATGATGGATTGTTGGAGCTCTAATAAATATGATTGTTGTTAAAAAGAGGATAATCTCTATGTGCATAAATCCTCTCGTTAAGAGGACTGATAGATAAAAGTGCTTGCTGCACAAGTGGTGTTGTAATACATATGGTTATGAATAAACATATTTAAACATGCAAATAGGTTTATTATAACATATGGTCTGTTGATGGATCATTTTGGTCAATTATGAACTGGTATCAACATGAGAGTAAAAGCATGATTGAAAATTTGATAATGCCAATGTGTGTAGCTAAAAAAGGATGAGATAAAGGACTAAGGAAATATTGATCTAAATTTTAGTCATGAAGTAATGAGTATTTCAAGGTGACCAATGGGTTATATTGACATCTAGAGGTGGATGGTATCCATACATGTATGGATGGGTATGCTCATGTAGTAGTAAAAGGAAACCTTTAGAAAGGATTCCCTTGGTAAAAGGGGTCTGTTGACTAAGGTGTTGGTTGTGGAGCCTGATTATCTTCCTGATGCAGAGGTTCTTTTCTTTCAGCCGTGTCTATACCCCATGAAGTAT